>ML179962.1:0-37825 GCA_004369135.1 Dendrothele bispora CBS 962.96 | reverse complement strand
ATGTATTACAGCCGAACAAAATCTGAGGACGAGTTGAAAGTGCGCAGATAGACAGACAAGCGGGACACATTTGCTGCCACATAAGTTGTTAGTCGGGGCAGAACAAAGGATTTGGAATTGGTGTATTTGAAGAAGAAAGACACAGCAAAAGAGAGCGAAAAGGACATTCGAATTCGGTAGACTACCGAAACCCAGCCAAAGACTGGAGCAAAAAAAGGGTCAATGTTAAGCATGACAACATTCAAAAATTTCGGGGATTCCGTATTTGCAGTTCAGCGTTCAATGCCGCCGTTGCGTCGCGTCCGATGTTTCCCGTCGACGTCTTTCGCCCCCGAAGGCTGTTTCTCTTGCGAAGTTTCAAATGCAATGTCCGCAGGGAATGACACTCTCCGTGGCAGTTCACCGACTTCGGGTACACGCATTTTAGCCAACATACGAGTTCCATCGATTTGGACACAAAGCAGGACGGGGCCCTTACCAAGAGAGTTCTTGATGGGACAGGTGCATGAACAACAGGTTTATACAGATGACAGCTGGAAAATAACGGGGTATAAATGATTTAATCATATGCGTCAGCTATGTAGCATAGTGAGCTGATAAGTTGTAAATTGAAAAAACAGAAAAAGGAAAGGACAAACCTAAGCCCAAATACCAATCAGTGAAAACCCATCTTTTTCCCTTACCAGCGTCCTCAATACCTCCCACTCTGTCCCGCTTTCACCGCCTTCTCCCACGTCCCCTTATCGCCCTTCTCCTTTACAACCTTCACAAACTCTTGCAAATCCCCAATCAACTCTTCCGGGACCTCCACCGAAGCAAAATGCCCTCCCTTCGAATGTTCCTTCCAAAACACGATATTCTCCGCTGCCGCTCCCTCCGCCCACCATCTCGGGACGTACCCTACATCCAAAGGGAATGAACTATACCCGAACGGAACCTCATAAGGTGTCTTTTGCGATAAAACTTCTTTGGCTACGTTGGGTATGGCTTCTTTGTATATCCGAGCGTGCCAAGAGGAGTTGGAGAGTAGGTAGAGCATAGTCCAAGTTATAACTAGTTCAGGTTCCCAGGTGAACGAAGGTTCAGCGAGCGATTGGAGTTTTTCACGAATCCAGGCTAACATCCCTATAGGCGAATCTAACAACCCATAAGAAACCGTTTGGGGTTTAGTCCCTTGAATCCTGGAATACCCCGATTCTTGCTTCATCCACCATTGCATTCTCGCGAGCTTTTGTTTTTCTTCTGGAGTGAACCATCGAGTGAGGAGGGAGAAAATTTTGATGGGATGACGGAGGGCAGAGGGTGGAAGGGAGACGAGGAAGTTGAGGTGGATGCCGAGGAGGGAGGAAGGGAATTGGTTAGAGAGGGAACGGGTGATCATGGATCCCCAGTCACCGCCTTGAGCGAAGAAGTGGGTATATCCGAGGTTTTGCATCAGGGTGTGGTAGGTTGAAGCAACGCGAGGGATAGAGAAGCCGGGTTTCTAGTTCGGTGGTCAATAGGCCGACATTAGTACGTGAGCGAATTTAAACAAGAATATCCACGAAGAAGCGGTTTAAGAAAATAGACTCACGGAAGGTGAAGAAGAAAAGGTGAATCCTGGAATGCTGGGAGCGACGATGTGGTAGGCCTGGGCGTTAGGGTCCTCAGGGTTGGTCAACTTGAGGAGACTTTCGACCTATTATGTATCAGAGCGTTTCCAACACAGACCGGTCAAAATTCTTGGGCCACACGGGAGATATAGAATCTTTTTTCAAGAATTGAAGACAGAAACACACCTCCAAGAAATTCCCTGGCCATCCATGCGAGAACAACAGCGGAACGGCACCCTCCCTCTCACTCCGGTGATGCACGAAATGCAGAGAAATTACTTCGTCCCCTTCCTTGATATCCATAGTGAACATTTTGAAAGTCTCATTCAACCTTTTTTCCACACTTCTCCAGTCGTATTTCTCTTTCCAATACGCGACGATGTCGTGCATGACTGCAGAGGGTGTACCGTCTACCCATTCTTCGTTAGGAGGGTGGGTGACGTCTGGGATGATACGCGCGGTTTTGACGCGGTCGTTGATCCAGCTGAGAAGGTCGTCGGAGACGTTGATTTGGAAAGGTTCGGCGGTGGACATGATAGTAGTGAAATAAAGAAGAAAAAAGACGACAGATGGCCCGAGGTCGTTTTTAGTTTGATTTACGTGTCGAGATGTACCGTAGCAAAGCTTGGTGAGAATGGATAAGGTCTATGAACTTATGGCCCTGCATGCCAAGGCAGAAGTGCATATAAGTAGGACGATTGTCTTCTGATTTCCGCCTGCTTAGGGGAGACTACTTGGTACAACAGTACATGGTACTTAGCACTAGTCGTGAGACTTTCTGAATTTCTTCAACTTCAGTGTCAGATTCATGAGAAGGAGGAACCGGCAACGGGAACCCAGGATACGGCCGGGTTGCACGCAACACGCATGGCATCAATGCGTGCCGTGCAGGCTTAGATGCATTCGGCACCTACCGTTTCAAGTCGAAATCGGCCCGCCCAAAAATCATGGCTTTCTCTCTCGCTGCCAGGCTGACACACGATCAATCTGAATATAAGTACCCTTTAACAATCTACTCGATCTGCTTCATCGATTCCTCCAGACAAAAAAATATAAGAATACAAGGATCAGTATACATTGCTCTGAATGACCCTAATGAACAATCTTTCGTCCAGATATTGGTGCCTTTATCTTGAGTCATATCCAGGTGGTTCCACGTATCTTCCCATCTCCCTTGTCAACACATCAATGCGTGTTAGCATTTCCCTCATTTGATCCTGTGTCACAAGATTCTGGTCTGAACTCCTAGTATCTACGCTCTGAGATTCTAGATTCTGGATGGTCTCTTCCAACTCCTCTCTTTGCCGACGCAGTTCAATGTGCTGTGGCGGACTCGGTCCCCAAGATGCTGTCAATGGGGGTTGTTGGACTTGAGGGATTGATGGTGTATCCTTTCTTGGTAATGGACTTATTGGGTTTTGGAATAAAAAAGGTTCAATGACTAAGGAAATTAATTGAAGTGAGAACTTGGGTAGGCCGGCGACTGTTGAGTGACTTTAAACATGACTAACCTACATCGGACATTCCTGGTGTATTCCTAGATCCCGGCTGGTCGAACTGGCGGAATTGCCGCTTCTTTTTGTATGGCAACCAAATACCTAGAGCTAACAAGCCTAGGAATACTACTCCTCCTACTACACTGCCAGCAATTGTACCTGCGTTGGACGTAGGTCCAGGGTGTAGGTCAGGGCTTGATGTGGAATTGTCATTGAAAATAATGGGAGGAAAGGTGGGTTTGTCCTTCAGGGTGGCAAAGGAAGGCTTGTAGGTTAAATAATCAATGACAACAGAAGTATTCCCTGTCACATCATCAACAGTCATGATGAGTGTGTGGTTTCCCTCAGCAAGCGAATCGGTTTGGAAATAGGGAAAATGCGGTGTGCCAATTCTTTGCGATAACACCTCCTTGGTGAATACTACTACTTGCGAGTGTCCATCAAGTGTGAAGTTGAGTCTCAGATGAAAGTTGTCGAAAGACGGATCCGAAATCTCAGGCCTATACTCATTGATCCACGCTTGATCTGTGCGATTCAGCGGTGTAATACCGCCAACTGAGATCGAGCTTCCTGATGTAAAGATAATCAATTTTACAGAAATGCACATACATGCTTGATTTTGGAGTCACCTTGGAATTGGAAGATAAAATAATCACCCACTTGGTCGCTTTCATGTGTACCATTTCCATGAGGTCTTGCATGACCTTGTACCTCGGAAATGTTTCCAAGACCCAGTGAAGCATCTGTGACTGTGACCCAGGTTATTGGCCTATTTAGTGTATAGTTCCTTTTTTCCTCCCAATTACCCCCCCACTGAATTTCCGGGTTTGAATCATCTACAATGATTGTTTGATCATGCAAGTCCTCTAGCTCCGCCACACTCGCAACAGCGTAGTCAAAAAGTAAGAATGGTCCGTCAAATTGCACATGCGAAAAAAATGTTGTATTATAAAACATGGTTTCAGTGCTGGATTCAGTCGGGTATGTTTCCCTGGACATAGATCTAGAGTCGCTAAAGGCGGAACCAGCCTGAAAGGTCTGATTGACCTCTGGAGGGGGTGTGATGCCGTAAAGTTCGATGAACCGGGCCGGTTGCCAATCTGACAAGGTATTAGTGTGAAGGATCAGAGTCGCTTTAGAGGACTGGTTTGCTTGCTTGGATTAAAGGGAAAATCTAACGAACAGCTTGTGTTCGAAAGCATTAATGTCTTGTTGAATGCACCCCCCGACGTATCGGCATTGTGAAAAATACAACTGGCCGAGGCCAGTCCAGAAGTTTGAAAGAAAGAATCGTCGAGGATGCGCGTCACGATGCTAGACATTGTAATACATAGACAACTGTGGGATGGTGGAGGCAACAGCAAAACAAGATGAAGTAGAATTTGAGGCTCTGAAGGTAATATACTTAGAAACAATGCACCGCATTGAATGGCACATATCGATAAGTACAGAAATGAAACAAACCCAAATCAGCAAAGCAGTAAGTCGAACTGAGATGTGAGATGGTAAATAAGTACGTTGATAATGACAAGCATAGCAAAAGATAGATGAACAGAGTCACTAGGAAATATACAACAAAAGATGAACAGATAGATAGTTGGTAGGTAAGTAAAATGTTCTGCAATATCTGTATTTGTTATTTGTTATTGTGATAGAAATGAATTATCTCTTTAGTATGCTACTAGCCAGTATGGTCCAGTAATACTTTAGACTTACTTGAAGACCAAAATCTTCACAGGTCAATGATACACGTAAAGTTATCCTTACATCTTCTGGATACTGGGCCTATCTTTACGTGTTCAACGATGGTTTGCGCAATGCCGCCGGGCCTGCCAGGTCCTGAAGGGACCACTTGACGTGTGCCTACATTCTGGATACTGGGCCTATCTTTAAGTGTTCAACGGTGGTCAATGCTAATATCAATTGTGGGCCATTGGGAGGACTTTGAAGTTTATATGAGAGCACTTCGGAATTTTGAAGTCAAATGATCATTAACAACCTTGCTTACATCTGGTACAAATAGTTAATCATCTATAGTACAAACAGTGACCATGCAGCAGTAGCTGGAGTCCCTCCTTAGGAATATCCTTAGATAATTACAACTCCAAACTTTAAGTTTCAAGTATCAGACAGCCACGCCCACTGTCCCATTCCCAATCATCGATCGATCCTCGAACTCCTCGTACTCCGAGATCGTTTCCCTAGAAACATACACTCCCGCAGGTCCTCTGGCTATAGGTCTTATATCCATCACCACATCCTTCCAGTCACCGTCACCGCGCGAACCTACTTGAACAGCAGTAGCGGCTTGAGCGAACGTGGTATTAAATTTCCCTTTCGCTACTGGTAGTCCGAGTCCTAGAGATCGCTGCTTTTTTATTATCGATAGTTCACGATCACTTCTCGGTGCATCCTGTGGGGTAAATGCCAGAAGAGCGAACAAAAAGGGAAAAAGATGTATCGTCAATCACGGATCGAAACGCAAAGTAAGAAATAACGAGGAATGAATGTGGTGGGTAAGTATCTAAAAATTGACTCACTGGGATCGAATCCCTCCAGAAACTCTCTTCTCGAATAGTGTTACTATCCCTCAACCCTCTCCAAGACGCTTCGCTCTGCCACGCTACAGCCGAAGTCGATAGAGAAACGTCTTCATTCAACTTGGAAGTCGCGGTGAACTCTTGTTGAAGTCGTTTCCTTCCGTTAAGTCTGATATTCGAATCGGATAAGGGGTTAGTCAGTTTCTCGAAGGACTGAGACGAGTTCGAATGAAAAGAAACTTCGAAAGCTACCAGGAAAAATGAACTTCGACACGTACGATGCGACGAAACAGTTCGAGAAGACTATCATTCATTGTAATGTGTCAGAGTGGTTGATAGATAAAGAAAAGGTGTCAGTCCAAGTCGTTGGTATCAGTCGACGGACACTTACTTTTAGAAAGAATGGCCAAGAGTCCCAGCCATATGACTAGTAATAGGGGTGTCAGGAGATTGCCGGACAATTGAGACGTGATGGAGAAAAGTACACGTACACGAATTTTTTGAAGAAACGAACTATAGTTGTGCATTAATCAGTAAGCTTTTGATTAACCCAAGTAGAAATCCAGAGCGTACCGTTATTAAGGTCGTAATAAAAGCGGCGCTGAAGTACAGGAGACATTTAGTACTCGTACCTAGACCTCTTGAGCGCACAATGTATCAAATCAACTCACCTTGCAATTGCCCCGGTCTCTTTTGAAAGTCAGATACACTAGGTCTATGTTTATCGTGACAGGAACAAGTACTCACGTATAGTCCACCGGACAACGCGCGTCACAAGTCTCGAAGGGCTTTTTCAAAGTTGATCCAAATCGATAAATCGAAGTCGAAATCGAACCCGAACGCGGCCGAGATCAGTAGTTACATATTAATCCAATTCAACAATCAGCGCCCGGGATAAAAAAAAAAGACGGAAAATTAAAAAACGACCCAGAATCACCATCGCTCTCAGCCTAGGTCCGGTAATGGAGAACTAAGACATGTACAGAGAAAGACTTACCCATCTACCTCCTCAAAGGTCCTCTTCCTCAAAAACCAAACGATCGTGATGGCAATCATCGCGTCCATAAGAGCTCCCAACGTCAACTGCAAGATCATCAACCAAGACCATGTGTCGATGAATTTGCCGTCTAGAAGACCCATTCGGAGCACTTGCACGGACAAAAACAGCCAACCCGCGTATCGCGTCCAGACGACCAACAAGCCTACGCCTACAGCGAAAGACGCTCGAGAACCGTTGGCAAATTTGTAGATGCGGTATAAATAAAAGGACTGGAATTATTTTTTTTTTTGAGAGTTGGAATGAATTTGTTGGTTTCAGTCATGATGATTTGTAACAAACCACGGATAAGAAAGGTAGAGGGAACTGACCTCGACCAGTGGAGTAATCGCAGAACATAAGTAAAAAGTAGCGGTGAGCTCAACAGGTCGTTCGTGGAGAAGCGCTACGACGTTCCCCCAGTCGGTTACTGTCAATCTGTAGACTAGCTTTGCACTAGTGATATGGCTGGCCAACTCGATCCCCCTGATTCGCCTTATGAGGTGTGATTTTCTTAGGAAGGAACCCCCAAGCGAAGACCTACCATATTATGAACATCTGTTCAGAAATAATCAAAACATGATTAGAAACTGATATAGCTCGCTTTAGCCAGTCTAAAATGCATACGAGGATTCTTATGGCAAGCGCATCTTTTGTAAAACTATACACGTGAAAAAGGAAGAACGTCGAGATCAGCGTAACGAGTTCCAGAAGAATTTCTGTCAAAACTTACTGTTGGAAGTAGGTGTAGGTTTGGACTGTCAAGCAACCAAGCAACACCGCCGACACGTTCAAAGCAATCTCAAGAGTCCCCAAAGTGAGATTAAGGTCTGTACTAATCTTCAACGACATTGTCCTCGCCTGGACGCGTTCGGGGAGTAAATGACGGTCAAGAAACGAGAGGAGGAAAAGAGAGAATTACTCGGACTAGTTGTGGGGGAGACGGGATTTAAGCGGGGGGAAGGGAAAAGCCAAATGTCTCAGGACGCGCGCTTTCATAAGGAGTTCCTTTTTTCGAGGTTCAAGTGACCCAAAAACGGAATTCTTTTTTTTGTGTCTAGTTTGAGTTTGTAGTTACGAAATGCATCGAACAGAGATACGGCTCCAGCTGCCCAGAAGGATCAGAAATCTCTGATCGCAGGCACATGACGGATGTAGAGCGCCTGCTGACTTCGGAATTAGATGGGAACAAACCGTTAGTGTTAGGGGAAGGGCGGTTGTTACATGATCCTCAGACTGGAATGTTTCCGTGTCTCAGGTTTTCGTCATGATAATGATATTACCACCGCCACTTGCAATAGATGCTCGAATAAGATAAATACTTAGTATAATCCATCCTTGTCGTACGACAGGCGACTACGCGCAGAAAATGACTCATGAGTATGCGTTGAATTACCTCGAGTTCAATAGGTGCCACAAAGCGACAAACGCACGGAAAGAAATCTGTGCCCGGAGGAACTCGTCGCTTACCATTAAAAAATACTATTTGTGATCAGGCGATCTACCTCAATAGCGTTCAGATATAACCGAGAAGCTCGAAGGTGAGAAGTTCAATCCCGCATAGACTCGAGCCAGTCCCTTTGGTAGAGTAGTGATGACAGTCGATCACTACGTCGGCAAAGGGACTGGAACGAAATCCCGGCATTTTGGCGTGGTCGCGGATTCATCACGTGCTTGTTTGGACTTCAACGAAATTCCACCCTCCATCCCGTACAGCTGGTGCTTCGAACTCCTTCCCTGGTCAGCGTAAATAGCTAGAGTTGTTCCTTTAGCGTACCTCAATAACAAGTTCAAATTTTGTGCCGAAATATTCATCCGTTGGCCCGCTATGAGACGACAAATTCGCCAGATCACATCTGAAACTGTCCGGTCAACCTTCTCCAATGCCGCCCCAATTCCCAGCGAGACTCGATGAACGACGACTTGAAGAAGCTAGAAACAGGCTGTGTGAGGTATTTGGGGTTCCCGCATTGAGGGATCATCAAGAAAAGGCCGGTCAGAACATCATGCTGGGTAAAACTACCCTGTATGATGTACCAACAGGCGGCGGCAAGACCTTGGCTTTCTGGTACCCCCTTTTTTATCATCTAGCTCAGGGTGGTGACTGCCAAAAAGTAGTGCTGGTCGTCAGTCCTTTGAACGCTCTAATGAACTCACAAGTGAAGGATTTGGCGGATAGGGGTATTTCAGCTGTAGCTCTGAATTCCGAGGGAGGAAACATTGAAGATCTATTTGAGGTGCGTATCTATGTATGCTCCCGGCATTTTTTTATGCTAACTTACCTTTAGAAAGGTAGCTCCTCGCATGGTCGCCTCAAATACCGTGTGATCTTCGTCTCTCCAGAAATGGCATTGACAAGGCGGTTCCATCAACAAGTTCTGAAGGACAAAGGATTCAGAAACAACTGTATCGAATTGGTCATTGACGAGGCGCATTGTGTTACTGAGTGGGGAGACAATTTTCGTGAGGAGTATGCCGAGTTATCACAACTTCTAGCTCGACTTCCGAGTGGTCTTCCCGTTCTCCTTGCTTCTGCGACTATGCCTCCTGATGTCACCCAGGACATCTTTTTCAAGCTTGGCCTTCCGTTGGACTGTCCCCGCGTTGCCGTCTCTAATGCAAAACTTAATGTTGCACTTTCAGTCCGAGTCATGCAGCATCCTCAAAAAACTTATGCCGACCTCCTTTTTCTTCTCCCTGCCGATCCAACCAGTATTATACAAGAACTACCTCAAACATTGATCTACGTTAATAGCCGCTCAGAGGCAGAAGAAATACAAGACTTTTTGCGTCGGCACTGTCCTCTAGACGTCAAGCCGGAGGCGTTCGTCTTTTATCATCGACACATTGACAGCAAGGACAAGTTGTTGATACAAGAGGGCCTTCGTTCTGGCTCTTACCGTTGTGTTGTCGCCACAGATGCACTTGGGATGGTGAGTAAGTTATCGGTGCCTATTAATATTTCGAGAACTGACCTATTATTCATGTACTAGGGAATGGATTTCCAAAATATCAAGCGTGTAATCTTATGGCGAGAGCCGCCATCCTTCCTATCCCTTGTACAAAAGATTGGCCGCTGTGTGCGTCAACTCAGTCAGTGTGGTGAGGCGATTATACTTGTCACCAAATCTGCCTATACTCAGCACCTACTCAACTTGGAGACTGACGGCAAGGAGGTGGATGTGGAAGATGATGTAGACGGTGATATAATTCAGGAGACCGTGCAAATAGATCGGATCGAGGAGATAGACCGGGAGGATCCGGAGGTAAATGAAGATGAAGAGCCAATGGGTACAGTCTTGGGTCGAAGAAAAGTCGGAGGAAAGAAAGGGGCTATTTCTGCAGTCACTGCTCGGGACCGCCGGTATTTATCCTATTTTCTTGCTACATCTAAATGCCGGCGCATTCCATGGGATGATTTTTTTGTTAACGCTGACAAGTGTATGTATGTGTGCTTGTTTTTAATGTTTTGGTGCTTATATATCTCTAGTATTGCTGTTCGTCCAACCGCCCAATGCACGGTGTTGTGATAATTGCCAGCCGCATTTATTCCCTACAGAGACTGTCGCAATTCGATATCCATATCCGTCTCGTGCTCGCCGGGCCGTGAAACCTTCAATGGAGCTTCAGAATGCTGTTAGGTCTGCCCTACATCAATGGCGAGCCACCACCGTCCAGAAGCATTATGCTGGACAGTTCATAATCACTGGCCGATACATTCTTAGTGATGATGTCATCAATAGGATTGCAGAGCGCCCGAGGGCAATTACTGATGTTAATGTCTTTAGATACGTTATACCTTGGGGTTTAGGTGTTGCCAATCCATCTTATGCAGAAGAGGTTGTACAGGTCATTCACGAACAAGTCGCTCTCCATCCAGATCCCATTCAACTTGCCCGAGAAGAAGCGGCTCAAGAACAAGCTAATAAGAAGCTTGAGGCTACAGCGGAAAAGGAACGCTATGAACGACTTAGACAGGTATTCCAGGGATGTTATGATGCAGTCTATGGTGAAACGACCGGGGTTATGGTTTTTAGAGGCCGGGGGGAGAATCGACGAAGTGAACCAGAGCGAAAGTGCCAACCTTTCTTGGTACTCCCTAGGAGAAATGTGAGTCGAGCTTTTTTCCACTAAAAACTTCAACTCAATTTTATTCTAGGCGTGGCCAATATACTATGAGATTATTCGTAACCCCATTTCGATGGCGCATATACGGAAGATGATGGAGGCGGGCCCATCAAAAGGCTATGGATCATTGGATGAATTTGTTGCGGCATGGCGGACTCTGTTCTCAAATGCGCGTACCTTCAATGAGCCAGGGTCTCAAATATATCATTATGCTGACGAGTTGGAACGAGTCTTTGATTCAAGACTTGTAGCATTAATGTTAGAGTATGGCTTTTCTCTATTTGGGTCTGACCTTGACATAGATAATGAATGAAGTATGTATTATTAACTATCCATAATCGAAATTGCCACATCAACTAATTCATCAGCCATACTGATTGGCTCTTCTTCATCCATTGCCAAGTCTTCGGGTGTAAGTTGATACTCTTCCTCATCTCCTTCATCTTCATCATCCCAATCTACAGTCTCTACGAGTGACTCATCCTGAAACCCCAAGTTTACCATCATATAATCTTCCTCTTGATATTTAGAAAAAGCCGAACGCTTGTTTGCATACTTCGAGCCTTCTGAGAGGAGATCTTTTACAGGTTCGACTTCATTGTTTGCAGGGCGGCTGGAGACGTGTTGCTGAATCTTCTCTTCCTGAAGTTTCATAGTGATTCTTCGGATTTCATTTGACATATCAGGAATAGTATGCCTCGTGCCGTAAACTGGTATGTCGAAACTTGTTTGGACTTTACGCATCGCATCTCGAAGGGAGTAAATACAGACAGAGATCATGGATAACCATTCCCAGCTGCGATTCACGCCTTTAGCATCATAAATGACCTGTATATCTATGTCGGTAATGATAAAATAGACAGAAAAAAATATGAACCTTGATCCAGAAGTTGGTATGTTCTTGGAGTAAATCAACCTCTTTGAATCCATTTGGTTTTCCGGTAAGATTAACGAGCCAGTTATGGAGAAAAATTTTCCTATTTATAGAAAGTTAGAAATAAATCAGAACAGATGATTGTGGCGCACTTCAACTTCTCTGGATATTCCTGCAATCTCCCAAGAGTCTCAAATATTGCATTAGCATATCTTGGCATCGTTTTGGGTGCCCTCATCATGACCATCCAAACACGGAGAACCAGAATAACTCGACCAATGTCACCAGCCTTAATCGATGTCACCAAAAGCCAGTAGTACAGGACGTCTCGATTGTAGAGGATATTGTTCATAAAAACAATATCAGGCTCGGCTGCTTCACTTTCCTTTTCGAAGGCTGTAGAAGTGAATAAATTATGATATACCTTCTCGGCAACAACATTAAACTCCTCCATCGATGCCTCTGATGCCCAAGTATCAAAATCTTGATGACCACAGTGAATACGGAAACCATCAAGGATATGGGCAGCAAGTGACATCTGGAGAAGCTCGTGAGATTGTTTCCATGGTGCACTCTTCTTTGATTGCCACCCTGCACTCATGGGCTTTCGTCCGAGGAGATTTGTATGTTCCCACCAAAGACTACCAGGCCAAGGGGAATTTGGCTTTCCCCAGTGCTGATTAACTACCATACGAGCGCCACTCATCTTGCAATGAAAGAGGCCAAAACGACGAATACTAGCCTTCATTCCTTCGATTGGTTCATTATTGTTTCGGCGTGCTGACTCTACCTGTTGAAATAGGGGTTACTCAAAGATCAGGTAAAAATGATAGTACGAAAACACCTTGTCAACCAAAGAATCTGTTAAAAGGTCCCCATCTGTGAACATGAGTCCATGCTTCTTCATGTCGTCATTAGTGAGCTTGAGGTTGCGCATGATTGTGTCGTACACATTGATAGTTCCATCTATACTTGACTCGTCTTCATGCATAGCCGGTAATGGATACTGCTGAGTGACATGTGGCGTAATCTGTTCAATGGATGGACAAGAGGGGAATTGAATCTTCAAGTGAGCGAGCTCTGATTTATGCTCAAGTGCCACCTGCTTTAGTTGCCACAATAAACACTCATCGAGCCTTCGAGTATCTTCGACAGGGGGAAGGAGAAGGGAGGAATGGTTTTTGATAATTTGTTTCGTGGTTTTCCTGGATGGCTTCATATTCAATGGCAAAGTTCCATGTAAAGCTGGTGTATTTGTCTCGGGGTCTTGCTGGATAATCAATGTTGATGTAGTACCACTATCGAAATGGTCCTTCGATGTAAGCCGTTGAGACTCAACACGGAATGCGAAATTGATGTTGTCCCAAGCGACAGAGCACATGAACTTTTTGACCACCTGCTGGATGATACGTAGATTTTCTTCTGAAAGAGCCTTGACGTGTTCAATGACCGAGGAATAATTCACTGATAACCCCGCCTGGGCAAATACAGCTATCTCCCGTTTGGCTGCTCCGGACCCCAAAAGAAACAGTCCCATTATAACTTGGAAATTGTTTGCCTTCTGTGACCTCACAACGCTCAACATTGCGCAGATAGCAGTAAATACCTATTCAAATGACATCATACCATCAATGTGGGGAAACGGCAAACTTTAAAAACACATACCAATTCTTTGTTCCTTCTCGACTTCCCTTCCCTCAATGATACACTCGTAAGAACACCCCACATGGTCGGAGCAACCTTCTGCAAGTCCGCTGCCAGCTCTCTTACTGAGAAGTTATTCAACAAGTCATTAATTTTTGTCTTCGATGGCCGTGTCAACAATTTCCGAATAGCATCTCCTTCCTTCTGAATTCGATCTCCAAAATGCGGGCTTTCCATAAAGTCTCCAAAGGCTTTCGGTGAACGTTCAAAGATTCTGGAAGACAAATCAGCCCCCTGTTCCTGGCACCAACGGGTGATATTGGCTTTCATTTGACGGTTTGTGCCGGTCCCAAAAAGTCGCTCGTAAAACTGCTTCATACTCAAGAAACCGAATCCACCCTCTGATTTTGACCTGGTGATGAGTTGGAAAACTCGGTGGGCATCATCCACTTCCATCTTTTCTCTCGCTTCCCTTTCTTTCCTCTCTTGGACTTTAGCAGCTAACTGAGTGGCTGATTCCTCTACAGCCCGCCTCATCTGTGCTTCCTGCCGCTTATCCTCCCACTCTGCTTGCTGGTGAAGCTCTGTCTCACCTCTGGGATTCTTGTGTGGCCTGATAACTCGAGGTCTTCCCCTAAGAACTGCGGGGCTAGGTGCAAAAGGAGAGGAATCTGGAATTGTACTTGGACCAGCCTGCCGTTGCGGAGTAGTGGGATTAAAAAGGGGAGAAATTGGTAAAGAAGGAAGGGGTTCGTCGTCTTCAAAGTGTGGTGAGCCTGGTAGGCTGCTGTTTGGAATGTCGGGGGAAGCCTCAAACTCTTCATCAAAGTCAGGTAAAATTGATGTTTCCTCCACCTCCTCTGCAGGTTCCGGCTCGATAGAAGGATGTACAAGTTTTATTTTCTTCCTAACAGACTCTGGGGGCTTATATCCAGCATCGGAGCTCCTTCGTTTGAGACGAGGCATGAGGTAGACAGAGAGAGAGATGGAGGCCCCTATTCCATTTGCTGTATAGTAATTCGTCTATATCTCAAGAAATACTCCGAATTTTTGGAAACGGTTTGAACTCATTTTTATTGAGACATATTGTAACGTTCTGAGCTATAGTACACATTTCTAGCTAATGTTCGAGGCACCCCCCTTTCGAGGATCGACGAAATTTTGTCTAAGTCCAAAAAAGCACGTGAGGAAAACCTTCCCACGCTAAAATCCGGGTATTCTGTACCAGTCGCTACGCTGACGGCTTTGATCGACTGTCATCAAACCGTGACACAGGGCGGCTGGTTCGAGTCTAAATCCCGCAGAGGTCACTTGAGTTGCTACCGGCCATTTTGCGTACCGTTAATCACCTGGCAGTGTTTTGAACGGTTTCATAGGCTTCATGAAATCGCAGGAGGTGCTGTCGGAGTTGCACAAAGAAGCGTTCTACATCCCACATCATCATGCATCAGCCAATTACAACTGCATGCAAACCAACTTTATCCTTTCTTTGTCAACTGCGTCTTGTTTGGCAAGTTCTCGAGGTTCTTAAGCTTCGGGGTCAGACTCGGACAACGCAAGAATCACATTCCTTATGTCGACTTGGATATACCTCTCTTCCAAAGGTATTGCAGGTCTCTAGAAACCGAAAATTCTTTTTTTGATTCAAGGACTCCTCTGCAAGAAACCTTCTCGTCCATAGCCGTCCGTCTGTAAAATTGTACCTTCAAGCTGACAGTACGTTAACCGCAGACAGATAATCACGAAAACGTCAACTCAACTGACGGAATGTTGATGTAATGTCTTCGCGGAAATCGCCATTCCAACAATCGTTCGAACTAGAAGCCTTCGGATATATTGATGAAAGATTCTGAGTGGTGGAAGTGGAGAAGCTCGTGGTCTTTACCATGCGGGAAAGGGGGAGCCTCCGGTCACTATCCTTGTCAGGTGTCGCAGGGTTTTGCCTGTCAGAGCTTGTGCCAAGGATTTGCGGGAAGTCAGCTTTTTCAAATGCAATATTGATTTCAGAAGAAAAAGTACTTGAAGTTAGAGCGCATCTGCAACGAGAAATTTGGCCATTTTTAAGCTCGAATCCATTGAAATCTACTTTGTATGGAAGGTGGGGCCATCCAAAATTCTCGTTGCAGATGCGCTCTGTTGGAAGCAAACCGACAGTGGAGGTATATGGTTGGGTGATTTGATATCTTCCCACGGCTATTTTTCCTTGAACCTCATACTCAGACTGTCAAACAGGCATCCACGGCAAACAACGTTCTCGGGGTGGAAAGAAGTTACATGGTTGCAATCGTTACTATGAAAGAAGGTGTACCATACACGCTAATTCAAAATGTCCTGGCTCGGACTGATCAAGAAGACGGTTAAAAAGATCGAGCTTCAAGCTGTTGAGTAGAAGTAAGCCTGAGACCTAGAAACAAACCCTTGGGGGATGCCATTTAGACACCCAATCCAAAGGACCACGTTCAGCAAAAACACGCTCGGTGAATTGCTGCATCACCGCCATTGCGGCGAGATAATCGAGAGAATGGGAGACCAATGCAATACTATTATCACCCTCATGATATCGACTGAGAATTTGCGCGGCTGATGTGAGAGAACCTGGCACTGGAATACCAGGATCGCGATCTTGCTGCAAAGCCTCTTCACGCTCATAGGCTAGCTGCGCATCGATGTGATTCTTGAGTACCCATTTCCGTACCATAAAGTTTGCTTCGCGTGTAGGAGGTGCTATATGAGCAATATATGGCGCAACATCTTCCTCGGTAGGCCCGTCTGCAGACCAAAAACCATACCAAAGCGGTTCAGGAAGAAGATCGACGGCCGTCCGATTGAAGGGGCGATAATCCAGGTCTAAGATATCGTAGGTTTCTAGTGCCGGCTTTACATCTCGATTTAGGCAGTAAGGTCTGTTACACGCTTCGAGATTACCGATACCGCAGCAATGAGTATTACTAAATTTGAGATCTTGAATTAAAGCGTGTAAAGTTTGAATGTATTCACCAGCTGGTTGTGTCAGTGAAAATTCGGGTAGTCAGAACGAGGTGGAGTAAAATGAAAAATAAACACACCGGATATCAGTGTCCATAATTGACCGCATAGGATATACTTGCCATCCCGAGGCATCAGAGACTCGAGCTTTTGGAATCGCTGCTGGTCCTCAACAACTTTTTCGCTTCTCGATAAGGAGCGACTTCCGGACATCGACTCTTCCTTCTGTCGCTCGAGCTCCGCAATTTCTCGATCAAGGTCTTCCGTCGATGCGTTGGAATCTCGAAGTAGTCGTATCTCACGTTCTAGATGTATAATGTATATGGAAGCTGATTGTAGCGGGAGGAAATGAGATTTATGGAGAACAAAGTTCAATGCATGTACGGAGATGAACACACCGATGATAGTAATGATAGATTGTCGTCCAGGGATCCTGTCCATATTATGAAGCCCAGGATGTACTTCAGAAGGTAGAACTCTCAGTACCCGATTGTAATCGTCTTTCGTAAGTTGAACCATCGTGAAAGAATGTAATGGAAAGACGTGAGTAGTGAATATGTCGTGGGGGAGTCGTGAGGGTTGAATAATTTGACCAAAGCTTTCGGTCGACTGCGCTGCAGTGATTTTCAAGTGAGGAGAAAGACACTTTTACAGGCTTCTTTAAAAGCCTCGAATTCTATTGTCAAACCAGTTTCTATCATGTTGTCAAGGACGCCAGGACCGTTATTGTTGTACGAATTGGATGTAACATTGGCTCGCACGACTTGAAGATTGAGATTATAGCACCGGAGATGTTCTATGGATAAGTAGAAGACCCTGAATTTGCACGAAAACTTGGAAATTAGAATGGCTGAGTTTGATGGGACAGTGATGGTGTAAGTTCACCAGCAATGCCTTCGTAGAAAAGTACGTTCAAGGGCTGAGCGAACACGTGACATTTCTCTTTTCAAACTTGTCTCAGAGTCAATGTCTGTCATCTGAGTCTCTGTATCAGTGTATGTCCGTATGTCCGCACACCTGGACCAGGAGAGCAAAACACGCAAGCGATACTGGTATGGATACACTGTAGGCAGGTCTCCCGGACCATATTTGCCATATCTATACCAATTAGGACGTCGTGTACCGACACTTGCATGAGCAATTGTCATAAGCCTCAATGTAGATGACAGATCCTCGCATGGGGTTCGTCGGCTTCTCGTCAACTTTAATGTCTTTCCGTAAAAGACAAAACATGGCGTTCTCTTCAACTCAAATGTCGACATATATCAAGCTCTATTCGATATCAATGACAAGTCCGTAACGATGTATAATCTCGAAGATCACTGGCGCCCAAAACCACGAGTTCCGTCAAGATTTAACGCTGTCTCAGTACCTACAGCCCAAGATTGATCGGTGTGCAGCCCAGAGCAACGACACCGTCTGGAGAATATTTCAGTGTCAAACGCAATAAACTCATGAAAGCGAAAATCTCACTGAAATTGTTCTGTTTGCAACAGGCGGCCTGAGCGGCGCTGTTTCGAGTCGCAAGGTTATGTGAGCTCTCTGCTCAGATCCTCAAGAAAACACAACGCTCACCAGTTCTGTCCGCCAACTCCAATGACAGAGATGGGGTCGCAAGTTAGTCCAACAGGAATGTTGGCGTCCTGAACCGCGATACCGAGGACACCAAGGATATTGGAAGCGGGAGCTTCAGAGGCCTTCTGGATACTTTGGCAGCACTATGTGCGAAACGAAACAATACCAAGAGTCAGAAAACTTGATCTGAATGTTACCACGAAGAGTCGCACCTGCAAGGAACCTGTGTTACATTTCTTGGAAGTAACGGTACTAGTGACGTTCCCTGCTGGGACGGCGGCAACGAGACTAGCCAAGGAGGCAGCGACGAACAGTTTGAATTGCATGAGGGAGATGAGAAGGCCTGTAAAGTACTTCGAGTTGATGATGATAACTGCACCTCTGTCCTCACCTTTATACCCTTCAGCATCTACCTTGAAGCGTTTGTATGTTGCGGAGGTGTGTTAGTTACAAAATAAAGTTGAAAACAATGCCGGAGACGAAGAACAGTGCCACCACAGTTCGGGACGAAGTGTATTATTGCATGATATGTAATGTAAGCGTGAAATATGTACTACTATTCGTAAAGTCCCAATTTTCAAAACGCCCTAAAGTATGTAAAATCTAATTATCTCCTCCATAAGAAATGCGGATATACTCGACTTGCAAACATTCGATTAATCATAGTCAACCGTCCTAGAGCTCATAAGCGCATCATAAATCTTTCCACTCAATGCTGGCCCAATTCTCCGACCCGTGTTCCCTCCGATATTCTCCAACATCGATCTCGTCTCAAAGACCTTCCTTACGCTCTTATGCGTCCTCTCCCTCTCCTCCGCATCTAAAAACGCCTCATACATTGACCGTGGCGTCGGGTACATCTTGACAAGCTCCCCGGCCTTTTCGGGACTGACACCCTTGATACAAAGCAACATTCGAGCCCACGTCTCTCTGACAGTCATAAATCCAGACTTGGAGTTGAGGTTTTGAAATTGGTCGTAGGTAGTCAAATAAGACCTGTCTGGCTCCCGTTGACGGAGCTTTTTCTGAAATTTGAGAAAATTGTATCGTTTGACATGTTCGGAGGGGAAGACGTGTAGTGGTTTACCCTGAATCGGAGGATATGTCAATCAGTAAGGCGAGTTGTAGAGGGAAAGAGAATAGGTCTGACCGCATGTCGATGAAGTAATTGGCGATGCAAAGTCCGATAATAGTTGATGGTATCGTTCAGACTCTTGGTTTCCTTAACCATGAAGCCGTCGATGACCTGAGTAGAGGACAGAGCTGTATCGATTGCAAGGCCGAAGCTGTTCTTGTCCTGAGAGTCGCCATCTTAAAAGTCATGTCAGATTAAGGGAAGGGCTGGTTGCACTATAAATTTACTTTTGTATTCCTCCACGACATAGAATACCTTCGTAATGGCACTGTTATGCAAACGAAACTACGCCATTCCGTTAAGCTAGCGTCGGAATGGAGAAGAGCGTTTTACTTACTTTTTGCTCATGGAATCTCCCATCCTTAATGCTCCCAAGCAAGTCATCAAGTCTTTTCCTCTCGAGAATTATATCCAGCGTAACCTCATCGTAAGCTGACCCATCGCAAAACATCTCTTTTCGCTTCGCAATCCAACATACGTCACCAAGCTCTAATGCCCTTCGTTCGACTCTTACACCCTTGTTCATCAATTCAAGAGCGATCCTGTCAGGATCCTCCCTATGGAACTTCTCCCGATTGTCCAGAATCAGCACGATCTCATAGTGATCAGCAGGAATGACTCGGACTTTCTCTCTAAAGCCGACAGGGATATCGAACCGGTGGGTTGTTGCATAGGGATCTTCGATGTCTACGTCTATTTCCACTTCGAGCAATGAGAGTGCACTAGAGAGGCGAGGCCGCGCACGACTTGAACTCTTGGTTCGACTCGGGCCCGGAATAGACTCTGATCGTACCATGAGACCATTAGACTCGTCAAGGGCACTTTGAGGGACCGGGGGAGGAGGCATTGGCATGGTATGTGCGCGAGCGAGTGCTGGGGCCGGGTCACGGCTACTCGTTGCCTGAGAGGAAGAGGCTTTGTGTGATTGGGAAGAGCTGGAAGGATTCCAAGTTCTGGTAGTGGGAAGTTGTCTGGTGGGATCTAAACCTCCACTCTTTCGGCGCTTATCAAATGCAGCATTCTCTGCCGCAAGATTGACTTTAGTGGTTGAAGCTGCGCGTTTGACAACGGAAGCCGTTTTCCATTTCGCGAACCAAGTCGATTGAGGGTATCTATCTGCAAACGACCATGGTACGTAACCAACAAAGCAATCTGGTCTATTGGCTCGAGTGTCCATCTTTTGCACGTGGAAGGTGTGGTCGCTATTCTTTGGGAACTCGATTAGGAGGCCCGGGGTGCCTAGTTCGACGTTGACGAAAGCTTTCTCGTAGTTGTCTACTTGTATCTCGTTGTCGTCTGGAAATCACTCTTGATAAGCTGGCAATCTCGAGTATGATATGTACTCACTCGAGTCATGGCCAATATAACAGAACCTAAAATCCGCCCTCATAGGCGCTTCGTGATTACCAAGCGCGAGCGCTTGAGTTCCCGAAGAAGAAGCTCCGAAGTTATTCACAGCAGCGCTTTGCCACTGCGAGGATACGGAGGGCGAATTTGTTTGGAAATCGAGAAAATCAGTGGCATGGACTGACGACGTCGAGTTGTTATTCCGAGGTGCTTTGGACGACGCTCCAGAGTTCGAACGGCTCAAGCCCGCAGCTGAGGTGTTTGGACCTGACCGGCCTAACTCTCTCTCCCGCTTCACAAGATGGGCTTCTACAGTTTTGCCTATAAATTTCACTTGACGAGCCTCT
Organism: Dendrothele bispora CBS 962.96; assembly: GCA_004369135.1. Taxonomy (NCBI): domain Eukaryota; kingdom Fungi; phylum Basidiomycota; class Agaricomycetes; order Agaricales; genus Dendrothele; species Dendrothele bispora. The sequence goes on along the minus strand of ML179962.1, from coordinate 17,126 downwards.
GCAGGTGTTGCTAGATATTCTGGGTAGTCCATAAGGCTCTTCATTGCCCTGTTGTAGGTCTTATATTGATTACTATCTGTGGGGCACGTTTACATGGCTGTAAGCATCAGGGAAATACAGAAAATCACCTTGATCGTACTTGTCGCGTAATTCGCGGATCCATTCGAGATAAAGAGGGTTGGCACACGAACGTCTGGGTGGCATAATGGCGGTCACGGAAAAAAAAGCTAAATGACTCGTCAAAGATCCGAGACGCGACTTTGTCACACTGTGACTAAACGCGTCGACCCTGTCGGCCACCGCTCTCTTCAAGACTTCCATCACCTCCTCAGCGATGCCTCTTTCTCGCAGCGATACCGTCCTTGTTGACGATTATGACGACCAATTCTTTAATTTATCTCAGGCGACTCTTCCCCCTTCTTCTTCTCAAGGATCCGTAGACTTCCTAGAGCTGACCGACTCTGACGACGACCTTGCCGAGTCGCGTCCTCCTCCGACTTCATCATCACCCTGCACTGTACCGATTGAAATATCTTCAGATGAAGATGAGTCGCTATACGAAACACCATACGCTAGTAGTACTCAGACAAAGTTCGGGATAGACTTGGATTCGGACGACGATCTTCCTAGCATGACGAGATTTGCTCAGGAGATTAAAAATCGCGTACCGGTCTCTCGCCGAACTTCCTTTAATGACCCATCTTCATCCGAACTCTCTTCAAAGCGCCGTTACAGCGATCATTTCACGGACGATGCTACCGAGTCGGATACGGATGCCACACCTTCCCCTCCAAAGAAATCTCGTCTCTACTCGACTAGAACGAGATCTCCAAGTCCTGTTCCGAAACCCAAGAAACGTGCTTCGAAAACTGCGGAGGATAAAGCTCGAGCGCAGGTACTTTATGCTTCTTTGTATCGTTTCCGAGTACTAAACGTATTCGTATCATATGAAAATAGGAGGAGAAAGAAAAGAAAGCAGCGGCTCGAGCGCACAAAAAGGCATTAACTGCAGCAGAAAAAGCCCGAAAGGAACAACAAAAAATTCTCAAACGACAACTACAGGATATCGACAAACTCAAGAAGCAGGAGGAAAAGGAACAGAAACAAGCCATAAGAAAGGCCAACAACCGTCGCACCGACAAAAAGAAGGCTGTTTCCGACATGACCATCGTCCTCGCTACAACCTTCGGAAAAGACTTTGCCGATCTTCTCAACGAAAAGATGAGCGAGTTTAACGCTAAGGTCAAGCTTCGTGCTGTGCCTCCAATTCTTCAAGGATACGACTGCGTGCTTTTCCGTCGGTGGATTCATCGGCAATACGATACCGATGAACGTGCTTTTGTTCCCGTCGAACCTTCTTTCGAAAAGGAAGAACCGGCCGCTCTTCTCCGCCTCTCAAAGGATAAGCTCTGGGACTTGGTGCAACGGAACGAGCTCCAAGAAGTTGTCCATCTTCTTCGAGCCGCTTACGAACTTCCACGCAGAAGCCAGATATTTCTCCTCGTGTTTGGATTGGAAAAGGTCAAAGAGCAGAATCGCGAAAAATGGCAGAGGATTGAGGATACCCTGACGTGCTTGCAATTTGACGAGCATACGTATCACATCTGCGTCGAAGATGATCAGGAAGCTGTGGATAGGTTGTATAACATAGCCGCTGATTATGGTATGTGGTTATCTTCTACTTCTGATATCCATCGACTCTAAGTTGCGTCTTTGTTGTTCTCTAGCCATTAAGGAAGAGAAGTGAGTCTGACGTGTGATATCCGAACGGCAGATACTGACTTGCATTGAACAGACTCGTCGAACGCTCACACCTGCCTTTCTGTCCCAATGTCAACATCAAAGCAGCGGAAGCGAACGATGTGTACCGTCAAATGCTCGACCAAATCAATCGCCTCACCATCTCTGCAGCTCGTGGCATCAAAACCCGATACCCTACGATGAGAGACCTCTTGGATAAATATGCCGAACTCGATGGCAACCAGAGGATGCAAGATAAGTTGCTGGAGGACTGTCCGGTATGTCATTCTAAAGCTCCTCTACTTATCGACAGGGCATTTTATTAACTACGGCCGCCCTTTTCTCTAGGTGACTCAGCGCGCAGATGGGTCCCAGGCTGCCCGAGGTGGGCATAAACTTGGTCCAGCGTTGTCTACTAGAGTGTCCACCGTCATGTTCTCGAAAGATCCTCAAGAGCTCGCCGTGAAGGATAGTCGATAGACTTTTGAAATCTTAATTCCACATCATCTTAATCTTGAATCTTCCCCATTTTTCGGCGATCTCATCTTCTTATACTTATATATATCCGCTTTATAGGCCTAGACACTGATTCAATAATTCAAGGTGTAACAGTAATAGACATGAATGCTTCGGCATAGCAATTCAATGATAATCTAATCTATTAGAGTCCGACGTTAATGGGAGTGCAGCCCACAGCGACAAGTCCGTCTGCAAAAAAAGCCCGATTAATGCATCGTATGTAATGAGCGAAATAGTATAAGACTCACTGAAGTTGTTCTCCTTGCAGCACACGGGTTGGGAAGCGCTGCGCAGGCAAGGCGTATTCAAAGTCAGTCAAACAAGGAAGCTAACAGATCTAGAGCTCTTACCAATTTGTGCCCCCAATACCGATGACCGAGATCGGGTCACAAGTGAGTCCAATAGGAACATTCACGTCTTGGACGGGGATGCCGAGCACTCCCAAGACGTTAGCGACAGGGTTTTCGCTGGCTTTCTGGACAGTTTGGCAGCCTATGAAAACGCAGGAATGGAATGAGTATACGTAGGTCAAAGTAGTGGAATGTGGTTAAGCGACAGACATTGGATGGGTCCAGTGTTGCACTTGCTGGAATTGACGTTCCCAGTGCCTGCAGGGATAGCAAAGGCTGCCATACCGAGGGTGCTGAGGAGGGAGAGAGTGGCGACAAGCTTAAACTGCATTGTGTGAGATTGCGAGAGAGTTTAGAGAGGCTTGAACAAGAGACGATTGCTGGTTGTTCGAGTGAAGAATTGAGAGGTATGGGGGCATCTTTTATACCTTTGGAAGCCCTCTCATGTCATAAAATCTGCAGACCAAAAGTGACGTTCGATAATGGTTTTCAAATGAGGCAAATGAGGCGCAAGACCACAAGTCGGGTCCGGACTCGCTGCAGTGACAGCGCTTGAGTGATTGCGAAGCCGAAACGGACGAGATGTTTTTGCTTTGAAATTCGCTGTCCTTCCTCACGAAATTGCTAGCTATTGAGCATTGTATGGGAGACGTTCGTTTTGATGAAAGGGTTTGGTTTCAATCCGGAATTCGATTCGACTCTCGGTACAGGGTCGAGGGGGTCAGAGAGTCAGAAACTCTATGCTTTGGGATTAGGACAAGGATTATAGGTCCAGAAAAGGAGATGACAGAACCAATATGTACCTTGCAGGGATTTACGTTGCTGTAACTGGGTTTTGTGTACCCTAATCGTCTTAGCTTTTTCCTCATCACTGTCCTCGAAGACTTCCGCGCTCTTGAACTCTGAAACAAAAGAAAAAGGACATGGTCAGCTTTGGACAAAGACTCGGAAAAAAGACGCACATTGCTTGGTGCCTGACCTTCGCCCGTAACAGCGGCCGTCACACGTTACAGCCGCGACTCATACGCTTCCTCCAATGACTACGATCAAGGACGTCGGGCCCCCTGCTTCGCTGGAGGACTTACCTGATGAATTACTCGACCGAATTGTTGAGCTCCTTGATCCTCCATCACTCAAAGCGGGAAGGACAGCATACAAGCTCCATCTCTCTGATTACGAACTATATCAAATGTCGTTGGTCAATCACCGGTTCAGGCGTTTATCGCTGCCAATACTCTTCAAAAACATACGTTTTGAGTTTCGACTGGTCTCCTACCAGGTAGATGACATCGAACTGAAACCAGAAGTCCAACATCTGATGAAAGCTCTCAAATGTAATGCACATCTGGCACCCTTGATCAGGTTGGGATAATGTCTCCATGACCGTGTTTTTCTACTAAAAGTCTTTGGCAGGAAAATTTACATTGTTTATTACGACGGCAGTGGGAATCATCCTCGTTACTTCGGTCATTTTGAATATCGCAAAGACCTCGAGACTTCGCTCATAGTCGATGTCCTTTCTCGGTGCACAAACCTCGAGTACCTTGAACTACCAAGACACATCGTATTTGGCGATATTGTTCATCAACATTTGATAATCGAGGCCCTGAATAGGCATCCTTCAGACAAATTACGCCTCAAATTCCAGGGTCTGGAGGAGCGGTCATCAGTCTCGGGCTTTCATCCCATGTCTCTTTCACGTGTTATTTGCCGCTACTGGGAAGGTCAACACCCTGGTGAGGAGATGAAGACTTGGCTTGCTCAAGGATTGAATATAGAAGAGATTTTGCGGCACGACTACGATGCTCAACCCGATGATAGCTGGATGAACTATACCTATCCTGGCCTTACCCTCATTGAATCTTGGAAGGGGAACCACCGATCTTTGCAGTCCACCGTTGATTTTCTCCAGCGCCATCCTCTGTTGAAAAGGATCGAACTTGGACCTGGCCACGAACACGATAATACACCATGGGGTGTTGCTTTTGCTAAAAGGATGCACCCTTACTCTTGCAAAAATTTTCACCCTGACAAATCCATGACGGTGGTTAAGGTCGACAATGAATGGCTGTATGAAGAGATTGTGGTTACATTTCAGGATGACATCCCTCATGGAGGTGTCGGAGTAGTAGAGACTATGGTCCAAAAACTGGGGACGATGCTGCCACAATCCCGGTGGGGGGTGTTTGTAGGGATAGACTTCTTGTCACCAGTTGGGGAATACATGGTAAGCGAGTTGTTCAGAATGATCTTCGGTCTCTGTGTTTCCTACTGACGTTCTTGTTCCTTTTCCTTAAAAGACTTCAGAGGACCTTATAGATATTCTCACCAGAAATTTGAGCGACGTATCCTTTCTCGGCCTTGGGAAGTTTCTGCTTGACATCCTTACTCGGGAACACGCTCAAACCCTTGAGCCAGGATCTGCTATAAATGAAGAACCCATTGCAGGTTTGGAGCCCTTTTGTGAGAGGCTTGAGAGCATAGGTGTTATCTGCTCGTTATTGTAAATCCCCTAGGGCTTCTGAGTCTGATTTACCGTCAGAGAACAATCAAGCAGTTTAAAAGTCGCAACAAAACCATTATCTCTCGTCAATGTTTTGGAGGCAACCACTGACCTGATTGTTGCTAATGGTACTACTATCTTCCCCACTTCCAATATGAATGATCGCTTGACCGGTATAAGTTTTGTTCTTTTATTTTCTGGTCGAATTTTTCATTTCCAAAGAACTTGACAGAATCGCCGCTCATTTCTCACCCACTCACGATTACAATAGTTTTATGTATCTCCAGCGTTCGATATTTGCATACAGAACACCCACAAGTAGTCAAATCGTATCCCAGCCCTCTTTCTTTCCTCCTCTGTAAATTTATAATCGGACAGTGCGCGTCTGAAATGAAGTCGATACCTCTACTTCCTTGTCTTCCTCATCCGACTAGCTCTAGCTCCTCCTCTACCACCTCTACTAGTACTTGTTCCTCATACTCTTGTTCTTGAGATTCAACTTTGTTTCACTTGCTAACTTTTGGTACGGACACAGGACCCCCGGAAGAACTCCAAACGTGTGGTCAGCTATCACCCCCAAATGATCCCGAGCTCTCGGAGTTCGACGGTGGTAAAATACTCGATCGGTTCAACATCTCTGATGCCCAGCATCATTTATGTCATTGGACTCAAGCTCGAAGAGTCATGTAAAAATGATTCATTTATTATTCCTTATACGTTCATTTCTACAGAAAATTTTTATCTAGTGGGGTTGTAGTAGTCACGGTAAAAGGTTTTGACGCCCGACGCGAGTGATGGCACGATTTTGGAGTCGGCCTGTCACCAACGTTGTCAGCGATCACAAGCTTGCCAGCTGCTACCTGCGGATCGCACGAACGGTTCATTGTGGTGCTTGTTGTCAAAGTATCTCCATTCGTCCTCAATCATGACTTGCATTGTCGAAGTACCATCATTGCTCCATCAGTCTACCACCATAGAATCAGCGCCGGTGATTGATAGAGCCTCAAGCGGAGTTTTCAAGCTTGAACGGATCGACAATCCTGCGACCACAAACAAAAACATGGTTCATTTTCTCGTGTCGCAATGTTTGACAGCCGGCCGACTTCACCCTCGTTTCTTCTCGAAGTTCATGGCCTAGTCATTTCTATGCACAACCAAATTAACGAGTATTCGTAAGTCACAAATATATTTTCAAAGGTACTATCTAGTAGTCATATCATAAACGATTTCCTCAATGACTATGTACACGAGCTATCTCTATCTTAGAGCCCCAAATTGACGGGAGTGCATCCCACGGCGACAACACCATCTAGAAGAAACAGATCCCGAGTCAAAACCAGGTCCATGAATGTGAAACTCTCTCGAACTTACTGAAATTGTTCTTATCGCAGCAAACGGGCTGGGCAGCACTGCACACGGGAGTGGTCAATACAAACTACTCATCTTGGCAAAAATTCAGAGCGAAACTGACCAGTTCTGACCACCGACACCGATAACAGAGATCGGAGTGCAAGTAATTCCAATAGGAATGTTCAGGTCCTGGATCGGGATATTGAGAAGGCCTAAAAGGGTGGAAGCAGGGCTTTCGCTGGCTTTCTGGACGCTTTGGCAACCTTTTTTGTTTTTTTGAAACAGATCAGTTTAAGGCTCGCGACCGAGTCTCAGAGATCTGCTGTGAAAACACTAACATTGCAATTTGCCAGTGTTGCATTTACTAGCGTTGATGGTCTTGTTGGTGTTCTGGGCAGCGACGAGGCTGGCAAGAGCAGATATGACGAAGAGTTTGAACTGCATGTTTGGTGCGAGTGAGAGGTAACTTGGAACGATGATTACAAGTGAAGAAAAACGAGAGGTTGAAGCAAGCTTTTATACCGGACTCTTGTCGATTTCATGGAGTTATGAGGGGATAATATGTCGGATCCGTACATCAGTGTGTTGCGGAAGAGAAGAGACTCTATCACGACTGTGAGTCTCCGTCATACCCGAAAGCGAGTGGTACATTCATGACTGTTACACACCAAAAAAGTCTATGTACACGTCTATAGGGTATTAAAAATTTCCTCGCAAACATCTCAGTTGCAGATGTTCCAATCCCAAACATCACAGTCACATTATTTATCCTCGCAGCATTCGCCATATCCATCCTCTCAGTTCTCATCTCAGAGTCAATCATCTCGAGCTCAAGGTTTCTCCCGGAACAGTCTGCTTTTTTAGAGCTGACGTTTACCAATATCAACACTTTTTCTCTAGGTAGGTCGCAAGATCACGACCACTCGTTAAATCCCAAGCAGAATCAGAATACGTAAATTGAGTCTTCTGTTATCGATACGTTTTTGCCAACCAGCGCTTGATAGAACCCCAAAGATTTGATCCTCATAAACTAGAAATTATCTGCTCTGAGCTGAGTTCCAGGCCGTGAGAATGCGGCATGCTGAACTTCTCGCAGATGCAGAGTATCACAATAGTTTCCTGACGGACGCGATGACCTACAAAATGGTGCTCGGACATAGAATCAGGCTAGTCCTAGGACAGAGCCTCTTGCTGAAGGTCAAATTCAAATGGTCAGCTGTGGTCAGTAATACAATCGCGCAAAGTCACGGTGAGAATATACGAAAAAGTTAAACCGTTGAAGGAGCCGTCGCAGCGTTCCCTCTCGACGTTTCCTTCACCAATGGAAGCTTCGAAGCTCAGTTGTACGATTCCCCACCCTCGCAGCAAATCGAGAATACGACTCAAGCCTGTTTCGTCACTAGCAATGGCACCCGCAGAAATATGGTTTTGTTCATGCAACCCGTGACAAAGGAGGGCAATTACCACCATCCCCATCCGAGGTCCTAGATACTGCACACAGAGCAACATTGAAAGTATATGTTGACGTCACATCAAAGTCAAGTCATTCACCTTGTGTGTCCATTAGCGAAGAACAAGTCGGAAAACGAAATTGGAAGGATTGGGGGACGTTCGTTTTGATGAAGCTTGATTTTAATCCGGAATTCGATTCGACTTTCAGCGCAGGGTCGAGGGGGCCAGGGAGTCTCAAACTCTATGCTTTGGTCGGATTAGGACAAGGACTATAGATCCAGAAAAGGAGACGACAGAACCAATATGTACCTTGCAGGGATTTGCGTTACTGTAACTGGGTTTTGTGTACCCTAATTGTCTCAGTTATTTTCCTCATTACTGTCCTCGGTGATTTCCGTGCTCTTGAACTCTGAAACAAAAGAAAAAGGACATGGTCAACTTTGGACAAAGACTCGGAAAAAACAGGCACACACGTTGCTGTGCGCGTACTGTAATACTAACAGTCACACGTTACAGCCACGACTTGTACGTTTCCTCCAATGACTACGATAACAAGCGTCGAGCCCTCTCCTTCTCTGGAGGACTTACCTGATGAATTGCTCGACTGAATTATTGAGCTTCTTCATCCGGATGGTTCTCCACTTCTTGAAGTGCGAAGGAAGTATAGGTTCGAGCTTGACGGACCAAGTTATGTTGGTTTAATGTCGTTGGTCAATCACCGGCTCAGACGCCTATCGCTACCAATACTCTTCAAAAACATACGCTTTGAGCTTCAACTGGATGCTGGATCACACTACGCTATTAGTGAGATGGACAACATGGATCTGAAACGAGAAGTCCAACATTTGATGAAAGCTCTCAAATGTAATGCACATCTGACACCATTGATCAGGTTGGGATAATGTCTGCATGACCGTGTTTTTGCTACTAAAAATCTTTGGCAGGACAATTTCCATTCTTTATTTGAGTGGCGTTGGGAAACGTCCTCGTTACTGTTCTTCTGCTGACTATTGCAAAGACCTCGAGACTTCGCTCATAATCGATGTTCTTTCCCGGTGCACAAACCTTGAGTACCTTGAACTACCAAGACACATTGTATTTGGCGCTATGGATAATCAACACCTGGTGATCGAAGCCCTGAATAGGCATCCTTCGGACGAACTGCGCCTCAAATTCCAGTATCTGAAGGAACAATCATCAGTTCATCCAGCTGGCTTTCAGTCAATGTCTCTTTCACGTGTCGTTTGCTGCTCCTGGGGAGGTCAATGCCCTGGCGAGGAGATGAAGACTTGGCTTGCTCAAGGATTGAATATAGAAGAGATTTTGCGGGGCGGCTACGATTCCCAACCTGATGATAGTTGGATAGACTATACCTACCCTGGGCTTACCTCTATCGAAGATTGGAAAGGGAATCACAGATCTTTGCAATCCACCATTGAGTTTCTTCAGCGCCATCCTCTGGTGAAAAGGATCGAACTCGCACCTGGCCATGAACACGATAATACACCATGGGGTGTGGCCTTTGCTAAAAGGATGCACCCTTACTCTTGCAAAGTTTTCCACCCTGACTATTCCATGGTGATGTTTAAGGTTGACGAGGAATGGCTGTATGAAGAGATCACGGTTACATTTCAGGATGATATCCCTCATGGAGATGTTGGAATGATAGAGACTATGGTTCAAAAACTGGGGACGATGTTGTCACGATCCTCATGCGACATGCTGTTTGTAGTGATAGACTTTTTGTCGCCAGTTGGGGAATACATGGTGAGTGAGCTGTTCAGAATGATCTTTGGTCCCTGTGTTTTCTACTGACGTTCTTCTTCCATATCCTAAAAAGACTTCAGAGGACCTTATAGGTATCATCACCCGAAATTTGAGCCACTTTAAGTTCTTGACAGTTCACCTTGGGAGGTTTCTGTGTGATATCCTTACTCGGGAATACCCTCAAATCCTTGAACCAGGATCTGCTATCAATCACGAATCTATTGCAGGTTTCAAGCCCTTCCGTGAAAGGTTGAGGCAAGCCACGCGGACGGATCTCTACTTCTCTCAGGGCCTCCGAGTCTGATTCAATGAAGGAGGGCAATCAAGCAGCGAAAAGGTCGCAACAATATCATTCTCGAAATTATCTTATCAATGTTGCTAACGGTACTATTTCTGCCGAAAGTTGGCGCATCCATCATTTCATTCCTAATCCAAAGAGTCCCTCCCATCAGTAAAACTGCACAAAAATCTGACGGGTCTAGGTAGGACATGTCAGACCCAACAGATCAATAGACCATAGTCCCTGCGCAGAAAGGTACACTCCAGAAGTCAGACATGATGATGTCTGTACAAGGACTCTGCCAGACTTTCAAGAGTCTGTCCCCGGACTTGATCAGACATCTGGCAAGCCTGGGTTTTAATCTTAGTGAGTCTGGGGTTAGACCCTTGCACTCTCTGCTAGTGACACTTTGGCAAACCATAATACGTTTAATAAATGAAATAGATTCTTTCAATTCAAATAGGAAATTAATACTACTCCGACTATTGCTCGTCCTCTTCATCCTCGTTTCCATCCAGGTCCATCTCACCTAATTCCAGATCACTAACACCACTAGATTGCCCATCCACCGCCGCAGCATCTACTAATTCTTCCGATCCATCAAATCCGATATCACTGCCATCACCGTTTGAGTCACCGTCCCTGTCAATTTCGTTCCCGTCAATAGCACTTCCGAATTTCTCGAGACTAGCAGCATCCTCCGGAGCAGCATCATCAGAGTTATCAGAGTCCGAAAGATATACGATGGGTGGTGCACCACCACTAGCATCTTGGGGGTCAGCTCCACCAACAGTGCCCGGTCCATCGTCTCCTCCCTCGGCTTTGTTTGCCTGCTTAACCTTCTCATAAAAGTCGTCCCACCACTTGTCATCGCGCGACTTGAGAGTTTCGAGGAATTTGGTGGAACGCAGCTGAGGAACCATCCGACCGTCCTTCAAAACTGCCGTATCACCCCAATTTTTGGCCGAGAACTGATGCGTCGGATTTGTTTTGGGATTGTACTCAAAAACGCCGTTCTTCCAGCAATTGAGAGCGCGGGCAATCTGTTAAGAAGTCAGAGCCCGAGTATGGAAGTATCAAGTGTGTCGAGTGACGTACCGAGACAGTGCATAAGAGCACAGCGCCAATTGGCTTATCAATAATGCGCATCTCGTCTTTGAGAGCTGCGAGACCCCGAGGCTTCGAGTAGTGGGCTTTTGCAAATGTCTTGATGATCAGAGGTGACATGAGAATGCCCTTAAAGCGTAAATGGTGAATATAATACCAATCAGATTAAACTGAAAGAAAACTTGAAGTAAGTAACGCACCTTGCCCCGCTGCTTGACATGATCATACTCCTCAAAAATATATACTTCGATACCCTTTGGACTTAAAGCTAGGAAGGACTCCACGAAAAATGCAATCATGTCGGAACTATTCAACCTGTCCGCATTGTCGTTTATAAAATCTTTGACTACATCAATTCCGGCCTGACCAATAGCAGATCGCCAATTGGTCATAGCGTATCCCAACTGTGAACGCAAAGAAACTTGTCAAAAACGGAGAAAACAAGTTATATCTGCAATGACACACCAATCCATCCCATACGTCTTTGCCATCCGTAACAAATGTCCCCTCTCCAAATACAGTGTTGAGAATGACTTGGTGGTCTTCGGTGTCTAGTCCAGTCCATGGGAGGAGAGTGCCGGCCTTCTGTTGAAATAGTGGTACAACGGCGGATTGGAAAAGTTTCTGGGTTGCATTACCGCCAGGAAGATGAGACATCTTCCATTTCTTGTCACCGTCTCGGGCTTCCTTGCGAGTTCTGGGCTTCTTGACCTCGACGTGTTCAATTTTGACGGAAGTCTGTATAATAATCTGTCAGTGAGAGGTAGAATGTAAGGCACTAATATACCTCGGGCTTGACTTTGGATGTTGCCACGACACTAGAACGTTCAACTTCGGGATTTTCATCATTCAACCCACCAAAATGTACCAGGGAATCGCTCTCAGGTTCTGAAGCCGAAGCCATCGATGCATCGCTAGAGGACACATGAGAAATCTGTTTTTTGAACGCTGCATTGAGTCCGGCAACAGCATGAGCATGCGCATGGGTCTTGGTTTTTTTGCCTTTCCTGTAGAAAAAATTGTTAGCAGCCGGTTGAGTAAGTAAATAGAGACATACCCTTTCGTCTTCTCACCAGATGCCTTTCGTTTATGATGAGAGGATTCCACGTTAACGGCTGGTGTGCCAACCGCTGCTTTAGTCACGCGATGTTGAGTAATGGCGCTTCTCGAAACCTTAAGTGTGGTTCTCTTCTGTACCTCCAAATCAACGTCTCCGCTTGTCTCGTCTTCGCTGTCCTGAGGCTCGTATTCATCACTGCCCGAATCAAAACCCTCAATTGTGATCTCTCCCCTTTTCGGTGCTAAATAAATTGGTTGCAGTTAGTATAACAAAATATTCATGTAAGTATTGAAAACTTTACCATCCGACATAGATACGTTCGATTCATCACTCTCATAGGTTGTTTTCTTTCCGCTCTTTTTGTTAGGTAGTCCTCTCTGCAAGTGTCAAAGGACAGTCAACTAATAGAAATATAAACTCGATTTCAGCGATACCTGGATGCCATATTCGACTCCCTGATTATTTGCCCCCAATACCTGTCTTGGTTTGGGATTGGCCTTTGGCTTCTCGGTACGTGACTCCTCCTGCCTCTTGAGGTCCTCCTGACGTTGTCTGTCCTCAATTTGGGCCGCTTTCTGAATGGATGCCTTGATGGTTGCAGCCTTCGCTTCTTTTGCCTTTTGTTCTTGAGCACGGGCTTCAGCCATTTCCTGCGGCGTACGACGTTTTCCCTTTGCATCAGGCAGTCCTGGATGTGCGGTCCTGTTAGTACTACGAGTACCCATTGGGGGGAGCGAGAGTTGGGGCATCTTGTTAGACATGGTTGTAGAAGGAAAGGTAAGTCCAATCTGTGCGCGCTGGTTGAACATTTGGCCCGATAACAACCACCGTTCCGACTCCTTTTCAAATTCACTTATCTTAGGTTATCACTGACACTAGCATCCGACTCTTTTCTGGATCTTTCTTTCTCTAGTAAACTATGCCTAGAAAGTCCATCCATCCTCGCAATGTCCTTTGTCCTATCGAAGGCTGCAACCGTCTTTTTATTAACCAGCAAGGAATAACTACTCATATACGCAACGAACATGGCCGTTTGAAGCGGTCAGGACCGCCCGGCAATCGTGACCAACCATCTGGCTCACGATCGGATTACCTTTTGCATCATCATAACAACTCCGAACAGTCGACAGCACCCGATTCACCCAATGCCAATGATAGTTTCTGTTCTTCAAGTCCAGTCAACTCTCCACCAACACGGACTCCAGAACTAGAGCCAGAGTCAGAGCCAGAGGGTCTGTATACCGAAGAGATTCATCCATTTCTCAATGGTGAGCAATATCGTACGATTTTTTTTTCCATTTAGTGTTTCAGACCTTTCCGCAGGCCGACCATGTGATGCAGAAGGCAACTATCTTGCGTCTGGTGCTCCTCCACCACCCTTTGATCCGCCCAGTGATGATTACTATCCGTATGTCACGACCTGACCTAAAAGCAGTACACCCTTGCCTAACCTAGGCAACCTGTTGGGGAGTGACAGCGATCGTGCGATGGAACCTGACCCTCTAAGCCTCGAGAGTAGTGCGACTAGTCGATATACGCTTATATCAGACTGCGATTCGTGCGAATAACGATAGCCACGGATACGAGGAACCAGGAACCTAGTGTTGGCGACTCAGACTACGAGCCTAGAAGCTAGAAGAATGGAACTAGTATGGAAACCAAGGAGAATCGCAAGATAGACAGCCTTCGGAGCTGAGTCGACAACGAGAGTGGTGCGAATAAGCAAGTCGTCGCCTACCAGGAAAGTAGGATCAATAGAACAATGTGTCCTATGACAACTAAGATTGGATTCTAACTAGTACCAATGGTTATACAAGGTATATATACTATAAAGTAAAGGAGTATACTCCTAGCAGCAATAATGCCTCCTCCTCTCCGCTACCTACAATGTCCGATCATCCCTATGTCACCCGTCAACCCCTGCGATCCACCAAGTCTTGGTGCCACATAGGAGATCAGTCCCTAACGCGTTGTATGCCGTGTTTGGAAGTGCGATTAGTAATGATCCCGTGCCTAATCGCACTTCGGAATAGGAAATAAGTTGTCCCGGTTAAGCGATGTGGCTTCTGGTATGGTGGCGGGGTGGCGGACCGGCGAGTTCATGACATTACCCCCCCTCTAGGAATTATTCGTCCTCGAATAATGCGATTTGCAATGGAGAATCATTAAATCTCCAGATTCGCAAACTTTAACCAAAATGAATGCCGTAAATTGATCGAAAATTCCGGCAGAAATCCCAATATAAAGTCGCATCAATCGGTGCCACTTCAAACGTCTCTCTCGAACCACCACAACCACCATCTATGGCCAGCAACTCCAACACCTCAACCTCCACCAACGCGATTTCGCGCGCGCAGCGCAAGGAATGTGCTAAAATCTTGCGATCCTTCCACAACGCGTCCACTTTCGTCGATATCGACCTAACCAGACTCCAAGAACCACTTCCCAGCAATCCAATTCCCAGACCTCGCAGCGACTTTCAAGAGTCCGTTGAATTTTGCCACTATTTCGCCCTCGCCAACTTCCGAATCCGAATACGCGCCCATCAAATCGCAGGCCTTAACGCTACGGAATGCGATTTCCTCCCAACATTCGACAGTGTCGCACAAGCCGCTTTCCAACAGTACAATCATGCATATCAAGCCGCCGGTGCAACAAACCCTCCTTCTTTCGACCATCTATCTGATAACCAGTTGATGCATGGAGTCCGGGGCCTGATTTCCTGGGTCAATGCTTTTGTGCGTGGTTGTGGTTCTCTCCTTTTTACCGTGATTTACTATTCCTCCAGGCCCAAACCTTCGATATCATTTGCGACCTTCACAACCACCATGCTGCAGAGGTTTACTGCGATGACGAGTTAACGCAGATTTACTTCTGTACCGAGGCGGTGATGAAAGAAATCGCAAACTCCTTTCTTCGATCTGAACTTTGGCAACCGATTGACCCAGAGTTCCCGCCCTTTGAACCACGTCCCATGATCTCCTTTGCAGAATCTCTCCCTAAACTCGCAAAACCTCTCGTCCAAGAACTCGCTTATCCCGATCCTTTCGGCGACCCCAGCAATGACGAAATTCGCTATCCCCAACCCAAATCGGACGCGATTCAACGCCGAAAAGTAGAGTTGGAGCGAGAAATCGCGAAGAGGATGATGGAATGGCTCGCCATAACCGAACCCGCCAATTACTATGGTCGTCAAATGACCAACGCGTTGAAGACCGACCCGCGATTCGTCGGCGATTTCTTGTATGGGCAAACGCACCCTGGTCGCAACAAACATGCCAACGATCCCTTCTACCAACAGTTGAAGACCAGCTTTCCTGTCCCTTCCTATCGGCAACCGTACACTCCCGATCCCAATCACGACGACAAAACTTGCCCTGGATGCGTAAGCGATGCGATTCGGCGTCAAAACGCCATTTCGAGCTTTCTTTTACGCGATTCCGAGCAAGCGGCGTCTATCCCACACCACGAGGACGTACATATGTCTTCTCCTCCGCCCCAACCTTCGATCCAACCGTTATCTCCTCCGGACCCCGACCTCCTTTCCGTCCCTCTCGACTCGTTACCTAGAGTTCAAAATCGCGCATATGTTTATATTCCCTCTTCGAAATCGCGGGGTAAACAACGTGCCCGAGACCCGACCCCATCCGAATCAAGTTCGGATGGCGAATGGCAACCGGAAGCGACCTCGGCTAAGCGCAAGGCATCGGAGGAACCTGGGCCGGTTAAATCCGCCAAAAAGCCGAAGCCTGGAGCCTTCACGGCATCCTCCTCCAAAACAGCTCGGAAACCCAAAGGCGATGCCAAAATCGCCGATCTCGACACGATTCGCGAATGGGTGTCCCAGCCTTTACGCAACACACCTGCGATTTACTTCGCCTATCCAACCTATACCGACTCCGACCTCTTGCCTTCCATTCCGTGGACTAACAACGACGACCAGCAGATCCATCCTCCTTCTGTCTCCGAAAGGGTAAATCGTGTATCAAGTTACGCGTCACCCCAAATGAGCATTCGTCCAATGGAGATGTGGAGGTCGACGACTCCTCCCCCCGTTGTATCCAACAGATCCTTCTCGCGTGTTCAAGCAAACTTCACCCTTTCTCGTACTCCAGGTGTGATATACCTCCTTCCTCGCGACCCGTGCAAACTATGCGTGCGACAAGGATTTGTATGCGCATACCCGAAGCTTGCGTTTTCCACCTGGGATGATCCCAAACCCGAAAAGAACAGACGTTGCCTGGGGTGCCGATGGAGGAGTATCAAATGCGTGTTGGAGGAAGAGGATGAACCTCATCTTCGGCCGTACCAGTGGGACGGGTACAAGTTTGTACCATTTCACCATCGACGGCCTTTTGGTAAGTTCTGTCTCCATCTGTTGTTGCGATTTGCGCGACTAATGCATTACTCTTGGCAGTCGCACCCATTGATAACAATTTGACTCCTACAACGGAACGCTGGAGGGATATCGACACGGAAACGGACCGAGGGAATGCGGAGGCAGGACCATCGGGGTCATCTTGAACTTTTGAATCTTTTGTATACATCGATAGTTATAGCATAGCATCTTCGTGCGATTTAATCGCAAAATACGATCTCTTGAATGTCGCAGAGTGCGACTCGTACTCCAAAGTCGTGTGTGAAAAGTTTCAACTGTGAGAAAGTAAGATTCAACTCTGAATCCATATCCCAAAAAGGTCCGTATGCTCCAAAGAGCAGACCAAAGTCGCGAATCTACTCCAATGTTCATGGCTCAAGGCGTTTCAACATAGGAGGATAAGTCGACTGTCAACGCGGGTGTCCTAAAACCAAAAACCTAAGTCCAAAGTGCTTCCGATGTGCGATTCTCATGAATCGCAAGTAGTACTGGCTAAATCGCACAGTCTACAGTTTCATAATAAATCTTCCAGATCCGCCTAGACCTCCCACCAAATTCTCCAGATTCAAAAGGCGTTGTTTTATCCAATCTAGATCTGTGGTGTGCCCATCATTCCTAAG
>ML179960.1:7698-37964 GCA_004369135.1 Dendrothele bispora CBS 962.96 | reverse complement strand
GGAAACCAGGGTAAAAATACATGAGGTACAGTCAACAGAAAGGGTTTTAGGTGGATTGATAAAACAAAGGTAGGCCGGACGGGTCAGGTTGAAATTTCACCGAACAATGTATGACATCATGTGATCAATGTCACTGCATGCCACGATAAGCTGAGCTGTCAGTGGAGGATATTGTGTTAAAACTTAAGTATCAAATGAGTATATGTTCGATACTTAACACAGAAGAATGAGATATGACTTTTGGGGGTTGTGTCTGAGGGCTCGGCCCGAGGTCTTTGCGAAGATGCCTGAGAGATCACGTGACCTTACACGTGAACATCCTATGACGTGATGGCGAGACACGTCTCTGAAAGGGAAAGTGGCATCTAATCTGATTCTACGCCCATTCGGGACGGGACCTGAGCATCTGGGTGGCCAAAGGGAAAGAGGCTGGTAACTAGTTCCAGGCCAACCCAAACCGAACGAAGCTTGCAACCCAGGAACAGGTACCAGCCCAGAGACTGGCACCCCAAATCGAGATGAGTGAGGGCAATTTTTACAACATTATGAAAGCATATTACAAATCCGTGTATCATGATATGTAAAGTCTACTAACATAAATAGAATTACTCTAGAGAAAAGGAAAGTCCTGCGGCAGCATTATTGACCAACAAAAGAGAAAGTCCGTTTTGTTTTCTAAAATTGTCCAAAATAGTCCTAACCTTTTCTAACTCGGCCTTTTGAAACGCATTTACGATACCTTTCGCAGCAATCTCATCAATCCTTCTCCAATAGACTAAAAAGGCAAGAGAGGTCCAACCTCTAATCTTCGCAACCATCTCGGGTGGAACTCCAGCAAGTAACAAGAAGACTGCACCACCAATGCGGAAACTGTGGCCCAGGACATCCCGCATCTGTTCCTTCTCCCAGATATCGAAACAAAGCTGGAGGAAATCGTTCTTGACCATATGTTTTGGTTTGCCGTCTTTATCGATGTAAGCGAAAAGGGAAAAATGATCAGGAACTTTGTCGTTAATTTCGAGATGAGTCTTGACTGCCTGTACTGGACAAATCTCCGGGTCGAGATGGTAACGAGCGACAAAGGTAACAACTGTACCCAATTCCCTGGTAGACTTTGTCCAAGGGATCCAGAAGCTCATACAAGTTACACCATCTTCTGTCCATATTTTGAACCTATATTTAATGGTTTGAGAAAGAGTAATGAATGAAAATAGGAATAGCATACTTTGTAGCTCTCGATGCATGAAATTTTATATCAAATTTTGAATGCGATGGAATTGTCAACTCGCCAAGCCGTCTACAAGCGAAGAAGGTGATAACGGCGATGGCCCAAACTGCACAGTGGAACGGAATAGAGAAGTCGAGGTAGCATCTAAGGATAAGAAGATGGCGATAGGTAACAGGAGAACGTAGAGGACGTTTTAGGTGTGCCCCTTCCTTGTGTGCTGAATGACGTGCCATCTGAATCCAATGCTCGTCACTACACCAAAGGGCTCTCTTCAGATCATGCCAGAGTTTGAGTCCTGATAACCAGTTATTAACAGTAGAACCAGAAACTTTCCCCATATAAAAACCGATAAAACCAGCTACAAGTGTCTTGTCTGCCGGCATCCTTAAGTCTTCACATCAGGAAAAAGACTATTTGGCCAGAGTGGTCATGGCTGGCCAGGGATTTGGTGTAAGATTGAAGGGACACCATGGCTGAATTTGAGTGCCATGGCCTTCAAAAGGCTTCAATTGCTGGTCTTTGGCTGCCCCAGGACTGGAAATTGAAGCCTTGAAGCCTTTTGAAGGCCATGGCACTCAAATTCAGCCATGGTGTCCCTTCAATTTTACACCAAATCCCTGGCCAGCCATGGCCACTCTGGCCAAATAGTCTTTTTCCTGATGCAGAAATTCGAAAGTGGTCACAATATTGGTGAAAGCGTAAAAGACCAGCTGCATACGTCTCTTTGGTGTTGTCGACAGTAGAATTGATAATAGCTGATTCGGTAAAACGCAGTGGAAACTCGCTATGAGGACACTAGCAGCTATGAGCGCAAAAACACACACACAACCACACAACACAAACAACACAAAGGCTAGTTATGTCAAGCAAGTTAAACCAACGTATGTTAGTTCGGGGGGTTCGGAGATAGGATCCTTTATCAAGTAACTTTAGAGAGTATTGACAAGGTAGAGTATATTGAAATAAACTCTGATTCCTTCAAAACGAATTGATTCTTCAACTAATCACAAAGTCTGATTTTAAATAAAATCCGACACTTGTCAAAATAGGTTCTCAAGAACGCAACACTTGGTTTATCAAACGAATTTTATTTGTGTCTAACTCTACAACACTCGGGGAAGTAGGATAAACGGAAAGTTGTAATACTATGCACACGGGCACTAGCACTATGAGGTATGCGGAAATTATAGTCTCAGTAGACTCAGAGATCTCAACTGCAAAGTGCTGTCACTAAGCCGACCACCAAGAAACTCTAATTTTGAAAAGCCCAGCCACCAGCAATGCTCTGCTGATTCGGAAACTGTACTTTTCACCCTTACTAGTCAAGTCACAGTAGACAAGAACTAGGCAAAAGTATAAGAAAATGAAACTTTATTAAGTGCAATCACAACACTGAGACTAGTACACAAGACGGAGATTAAATCTGACTTTGCAATACCGTGGACGTTTATACTGCTATCAACTGTAGACCACAGTGTCCCCGAGCGCTGTCACACTTAAATCGTGCTATCTGGCGAGTAATCTGAATTTCTGGTATATACGTACAGGCCTTTTATACTATGAGGAGAGAGATAGTCACAAGAAAAATACAGAAACAGTAGACAGTAGAGAGATCGAGAGATATACATTTTTCTTTTACTTTATATGGTAATTTGGGAGGCAAAACAAAAATTAAAACTAAAGTCCGATTTAAAATATGTGCGTTCAAGTCCATATTCGTATGTAAAATATTAGGCTAAGTTGAATCAACCTTTTGGATCAGATTTTGCTATGTGTCGGTGTTGAACTGGCCCTGGCTATCCGCTACTACCGTATGACTCCACCCATGATAAAGCACCATTTTTCCGTACATCTGGTATGACTCCATCGGATCACTTCAAAATCAGTCCTTATGATTGGCTAGTTGATGCCTCCATGTATCCGTTTTCTACGTGTCCACTACGTGTCTATCTTTTCCCCCTACGTGTCCAGTGTTTATCAGCCACGGAAGCAAAATTACTGCTCCTGTTCCTGTCGGATTTTACTGTATCCACTGTCAGAACTTCCCGTGAATGCCTTTAGTTACCAATTAGACCTAGACGTTGGTCCGGTCAGATGGCAATAGCTCTCCGTCAATCCGTTATGTCCGATTTAAGCCTATAAGCTCTTTCTCGCTAAGTCCGATATTGGACCTTGTAGCCGACAAGCCCGACGTTCAAGTTTTCCTCCTTCCCGTGGATATAACTAGAGTTATCTTATAGCTAGTAAGATCTGACTGTATCTTAATAGACTTTGTGCAACATATTATTGAACAGATGCATACCTGTCAACATAGGACATAGTAGCTTGATAGACTTGTTAATCCTACTGCAGCCACAATTCCCTGGTTGAATAAGTACGACTTGGGTAAGCTCAGATTTTATCTGTGCACCTTTATAGGACTTTCATTACTTAGTAAATATACTAAGCTCCAGTACATATAGCTCTAGTTTTTGGTTAACAGCTTGGGAACAGCTATAACCCTCAGTTTCCCTCAGTATCCAGGCTCAAAACTATGTTATTAACAGAATTAATATTGGATTTCGAGCTTAGAATCGCAAAATTGGCTCGTCACCATGACCATGCCTCGGTGAGAATGCAAGGCTTCCAACGTGCAAGGGAGTCGCATACTGTTCCCCTGGATCTTGTGAATCCACTTCCTTGGGGCTGCAAGTTCTTTAATAGCATCAATCGTGTCTTGGGGAAAGCTAGTCACGAGTCTGTACAACAGTTCTTCATCGAGTTCGATAATCCTCTTGGGGTGGATATGGCACTTTAGCAATTCTTTTCCCTTCGTGGGTTTATATTGCAAACACCAATAGATCCAATACAGTCCTCTTTTGTTTTGGGGCATTGGAAGTTCGGCCTTCCCTTCCTGCTCTTTCGCAACCTTCTTCTTGCTGCGACTCTTCTTTCTATTGTTGATGCAATTCAAAATCGCAGGCGTTCCTTCTTCAGACTCTTCTGTTGATACGGTTTCGGGGTCACTAAAATCACTTTCATTCGTAAGTACTGAGAATTGATTATTCCTATCCCATGCTGTAGGAGACGTATCCTTCATCCTACGTGGCTTTAAAAGCCCTGCTCTCTCAACAACTCTTTATCTTCCGTAGGCATATCCTCGATCATGCGGCAAATCATATCAACTCTCTTGGCACGGGGTTCTGCGCAGAATCGGGATAGATGTCTGAAACCTCCACCATTGTAGCAGAGTGTATTCTTGCTGACGGGGGCATGAGGAGTGCGATTCCGGTCAATTTCCATCAGTTTGCCTGCTCCGCCATACGTAGTGCCAGTGGGAGTCTGGGTCGTTGCGATTTCACTGCTAGTCGCACTTGATGTGGATGCAGATGGGGTATAATTGTTGTATGGAGTGCGGTAGTTCGTGGTGTTGGTGCGATTAGTGCGACTATTGGTAAGAGGATCGTGTCCTTGGAGGACTCGCATGTTCTGATTGACCAAATTGAACTTAGTCGCGTCTTCCATCCCATATAAGTAATGGGAGTAGTCTCCATACCGTAAATGTGTTTGACAATGTCCAATCGCAACTGTTGCTTGAGTCGCATGATGAGGGCCTTGTCATCGAGCCCACTGTCCTCTTTATATTCTTCGAAGGACAAAAAGAAGTTGTTCGTGGTTCGTTTCCCTTGGTAGATCACTTGAATACGTCTTTGAGCGACATCTTCCTGGTTACGGCCTCCGAACGTAGTGCGAATATCCTTCTTCAGATCTGCATAAGTCCCCAGAGCGCCTCCTGCTTCAATACTTCGGGTCTGGTTAGCCGACCATTTGGCTGCGGAACCCTCCGTCATCCATGCAAGGGTCTCGAGGACTTTAGCTTCGTCTGTTTTGAATTTCTTCACTTTGTTACGGAAGTAAAGGTAAAGTTGACTGAAGAATGAGTCTACATGCTCGGGTTTGCCGTCGAATGCCTTTGGTTTGGCGTCGGACTTGGTATTTGCATTTGTCCCGACCGAATTGGTGTTAGTGTTAATCTCCGTGACTTTGCTCTGGAGATCGGTAATCGCATGGATAACACTGTGTTGTTCTTGTGTAAGGGTACCAATTGCTTTCCAAATCCTGAGATTCAAGAGTCTACCCTGTTCTGTGTCGGTGAGCGGTTGATACCACTCAGCCGTGCCCGGCACTGGTTGCTGGGGTGGCGGTGGCTGAAGTATAGGTTCGTCCATGTTAGCCATGGGATCGATAGGTGGTTCATCCATCTGGAGTCGAGTCTTTAAGGAACTCAAGGGTTTGACCTAAAGATGCGTAATCGCAAGTAGGAGACTAGTCGTAAGGCTAGTAGTGTAGAGAATTGTCAACGAGTTACTCAAGGAGTACTCTAGTCTAATGTCAAGACCTAGATTCCGTGAGTCGCGAGTAAGTTGTCAACAAGAAAGGTTTGAGAATCGTGAGAATAAGCCTCTGGGTTATTACCCAGACTAGAGTAAGGAATCTACAATATACACTACCGTTTATATACTATAAGGTAAGGAGTCCAATCGATCTAACTGTCAAAGAGGTGCTTTAGCCATTGGCCACCGCACGATAGGTGATCGCGACCACATAGGACCTGTCGTGATCACGGTAGAACGGGAAACGTAATAGTAAGTGATCACCGATCTGCGAATAGTCACGAATAGGGGTTTGAGTGACTATTCGCAGTAAGAAATGATTAGAGATAAAGAAAAGGAAATAAGTAAATCGCGATTTGAGGGAGTTCATGACAATCCCCCACCAGCACATACTCACAATCATGGAGTACATGCCATTCACTCCAGGACAACAAAGCTTTCCCCACTGACCCTGCACTTCTCTAGGCCATCCTCCTTTGGTAAGATCCTCTTCCAAAAGACCACGCCACTCTGTTGAGCAGCATTCCCAGCTGATACCGTAAAACTTTTGTAAAAGTAAGGATAATATTTCCTCATGACGTTTGCAAAAGTCGAGGACAAGTATAAGTAGGGGTAAAGACAGTACGAATGGCTGTAGATACTTTTGTAAAAGTCAAGGATGATTATTACGAGAGGTTGTAGACACTTTTGTAAAACTCAAGGACAACTATTAAGAAAATAATTTATAATAAGTCCAAAGTTGTCTTAAACCAGGCTGTATTGGCTTACTAATACTGTAGGAGGCCCTCCTGAAGTCAAATTGCCTGTTTGGATGGATGTGGAAGGGTAGCAACATCACCAGAGCTGGTTGGAGCCATTCTGTCCCTAACCCTAACCCTAACCCTAATCCTAACAATACTAGCTGCCGGGCAGGTTCGAATCCAGGGGGGGCAAGTTTACTTAATTCCTGGGTCAGTACTAGCCTATATATGACTATATTATCCATATTTAGACCAGTTTCCTAGCCTGGCATTATCCTGAAATACCCCCTTATTAACTGTCCTTGACTTTTGCAAACGTCGTGAGGAAATATTATCCTTATTTATACAAAAGTTCTATCGCATCTGGTGGCATTCCACCATTCGAGCACATCATTTCCAAATGTCATGGGCTCTGTGCCCTTGATCTCCTTGGGAATTGAGTCCTTCCGAGCACTTTTGATCCACGCACCAACTGTATCAGGCCAAGAGGTTGTCAAAACTGACTTCTGTGAATTCTTGAACTTGAAGGTGGCTCCCAATGTTACCAGAGAGTCAATCACATCTTCCCATTCTTTTTTGCAATCACCACCGTCATAGTCTTGGGTCAGATAGTCTTTCAAAGACTGGACCCAGGCAGGGAGCTTTCCTTTGAAGGAGACATGCTCGTCTGGCAAGGGTCTCTTGCTGGGACCAGCAGTATTGGAGGCTTTGGCAGGTCCCAACTCCTTTCTTTGATCAGCTGAGTCTGTGGGAGAATCGGCAGGACTAGTAAGGTCAGGCATCAGGTTTTCGGCAAGGATGGAAGGAATAGATTTTGGGGCTTTGGCAGAGGATGTGGGAGCTGTCACTGGGGATTCAGCAGGGACTGTGGATGTAACTGCCAGTGATTTGGCAGGGGTTTTGACAGGTGATTGGGAAGGGGGGGGACTTTTCAATTCGGGTTGTTTGGAAGGGGAAGGAACAGGAGTTGTTGACTTAGGGGTTTCGGGAACTTGGGATGGTTCTTTGGGAATGGATTCAGGGACAGCAATGAGAATGGGTTTGGAGACGGGCTTGGGAAGGGGTGAGGGGAGGGGTTTGGAGAGGGGAAGGGTGCAGGATTGCAATGCTGGGACATCTTAATTTATAAATAAGTCCTTATGAATTGTTTTTAATTAAGCAGAAACACATACCTTGCCTCCAGAGCCCCAATTACTCTCTCAATCTTCCCTTCCAACATGCTTGGGTCAAATGCAACTTTATCTGACATGTATACCACCACCCTATAAATTGCTGAAGTTCCCTTGGGTCCTCAGAGGACCAATCGCCCCCTGAAATCTTCTTGGGAATCTCCTGGCGTCTTTTGCAAAAGTCAGTCCAGCTCCTTATTCCATCCCACGCAGTCTCATCTACCATGTCTACAGCCCAACCATCACCCTCATATGGAGCCCAAGGTGAGTCTGCCACCAGATGCAGATGTACATTGCTAAATGTACAGGTCAAAATCAAGCACCGCTACTTGTAAATAACATGGGCAACTCAGTGGCTGTGTCTCAAAGGCTACCGGCATTCTTCTAAGGCCCTCCAGCACCATAGAATGGTTACAAAATGCATGGCATGGCTTCGGCAAGGCTGCAAATGTCATGGTCAGACTTCAGTATCTCTATTTCACGTGATGGCTGGAGACAGTGAGCGGGGGTCTTTGGTCATTGCCCTCTGCCACCTCCCGCCCTTCCCAAAAGGATTATAGTCATGTGATATAGCTGCAGGAGTGCTAATTGTGGCTGATACAGGGTGATTTTGATAAAACCCGATATGTGAGAGATAAGATAGGGCCCATAGGGGTGATTTTGCTAAAACCTGATATAAGAGAGATAAGATAAGGGTGTCTTGGACAATCTGGTGCAGATTTTCCCACAGATTCCAAATCTGGTACCGGTTTTTGGATAGGGACAGTGGCTGAAGAGAAAAATGCAAAAAACTCGGCGGGAGCCAGCGATGAAACACATAAAAAATTATGTAAGCAGGTTTCTAGAAGTATTTTGGGGTGGGGAATTCGAATTTTCAATCAGTTTTGTAATATCTTTAGCGGTTCTTGAGATATCAGTAAATTACTGTGAAAGAAAGCCAAAAAAAGTTTTTTCCCAGGGGACCCAGATAAGGATTGAAAAAAAATCAGGTAAGCAGGTTTTTAGGGGTAGTTCAATGTGGGAAACTTTAATTTTCAATCAGTTCTGTAATATCTTTAGTGGTTCTTGAGATATCAGTATATTACTGTGAAAGAAAGAGGTTTTTTCCCAGGGGACCCAGATAAGGATTGAAAAACATCAGGTAAGCAGGTTTCTAGGGGTAGTTTGATGTGGGAAACTTGAACTTTTGTTCAGTTTTGTAATATCTTTAGCGGTTCTTGAGATATCAGTAAATCACTGTGAAAGAAAGCAAAAAAAGGATTTTCCCAGGGGACCCAGATAAGGATTGAAAAAAATCAGGTAAGCAGGTTTCTAGGGGTAATTTGGTGTGGGGAGTTCAAATTTCCTATTGATTTGTTAAGATTTATAGCTGTTCTTGTAATATCAGTAAATTACTGTGCAAGAAAGCAAAAAAATGTTTACTGCTGTGAAGGAAAGCGAAAAACAGTTTTTTTTGCCTAGAGGGATGTAGGGCAGAATTGGAGAGGAGTTTGAGTTTTCAAAGCACCAAAAAACAACCACCAAACTGTTTTTTTTTTGTGCAGGAAGAGTGGAAAACAATAAAATATATATGTCGCAGAACTACATGACTTCATCATTCTTACACCTAGGTTCATGTGGTTAACAGAATGATCACAGAACATATGAAGAAGAAACATAGTTTCCAGCTACATTTAAGGTTGCCCTTTTCAATAGTAATTTTATGCAATAAACTTTGTTTAGACTTTTGGTCACACTCACAATTCTATGATGACTGTCATCAAAAATTTTCAAGTCCTAACAATATCTATATAACAAATTGACTGAAATGGTACATAGGAAACAATATTTAGACTCATCAAAAATTTGAATCTCCTAACACCAATGATGATTCTTCCTTAATTGTTGAGGATTCCCTTTGCATCTCTTCAAGAAAAAGTATATGTCAATCACTTTGAGCCTCTCACCTAAATTGTGTCTAGGTTTCTGTAACTTTGCATGGTGCCTATTTCTACTCACTGAACTGATTTTCTGCTTTTGAAGGAGTAACTCCGTTTGCATCCCACTACTGTGACTTCTTATCTTTGTGCTTTCTTTCACAGTGATATACCAATATCTCAAAGTGACTAGTATCAAGAAACTGATCAGTGATTCAAATTCCTTAACAACTACCCATAAATCCTGTGCACTCCTGGAAGGAACTTAAATAACTTTTTTGCTTTCTTTCACAGTAACTTACTAATATCTGGAGAAGTGCCAAAGATATCAATGAACAAATCAAGAATCTGAACTCTCTAGTGATAATCGGCTTTAGAAGGGAAAAACATGTTCCTGCTGGAAATATTGACAAATGTAAATTTTTAACTTTCCAACCCAAACTATTCTCTGCAACTCTACTTGTATAATTTTTTTCAATCCTTATCATCACTGGGAAAAAAACATTTTTTTGCTTTCTTTCACAGTTATTTGCTGATATCTCAAGAAACACTAAAGCTATCAACATGTGGATAAGAAGTTTGAACTCCCCACCCCAAACTGCCCCAGCAATCTACTTGTAATTTTTTTCAATCCTTATCTTCCCCTGGTAAAAAAACATTTTTTTGCTTTCTTTCACAGTGATTTACTGATACCTCAAGAACTGCTAAAGATATTACAAAACTGATTAAAAATTCAAGTTTCCCACATTAAACCACCCCTAGAAACCTGCTTACCTGATTTTTTCCAATCCTTATCTGGGTCCCCTGGGAAAAAACTTTTTTGGCTTTCTTTGGCAGTAATTTACTGATATCTCAAGAACCGCTAAAGATATTACAGAACTGATTGAAAATTCAAGTCTCCCACATTAAACCACCTCTAGAAACCTGCTTACCTGATTTTTTTTCAATCTTTATCTGGGTCCCCTGGGAAAAAACTTTTTTGGCTTTCTTTTGCAGTAATTTACTGATATCTCAAGAACCACTAAAGATATTACAAAACTGATTGAAAATTTGAGCTCCCCACTGAAAATTACCCCTAGAAACCTGCTTACCTGATTTTTTCAATCCCTACCTGGCTCCCCTGGGAAAAAAAAACTTTTTTTGGCTTTCTTTTGCAGTAATTTACTGATATCTCAAGAACCGCTAAAGATATTACAAAACTGATCAAAATTCGAGTTCCCCACACAAAAGTACCCCTAGAAACCTGCTTACCTGATTTTTTTCAATCCTTATCTGGCTCCCCTGGGAAAAAACTTTTTTTGGCTTCCTTTCACAGTAATTTACTGATATCTTACGAACTGCTAAAGATATTACAAAACTGATTGAAAATTTGAAATCTCCACCCCAAAATACCCCTAGAAACCCACTTGCATAATTTTTTATGTGTTTCATCACCAGCTCCCGCTGAGTTTTTTGCATTTTTCTCTTCAGCCACTGCCCCTATCCAAAAACCAATACCAGATTTGGAATCTGTGGGAAAATCTGCACCAGATTGTTCAAGACACCCTTATCTTATCTCTCTTATATCAGGTTTTAGCAAAATCACCCCTATCTTATCTCTCACATATCGGGTTTTATCAAAATCACCCTGTATCAGCCACATCGGGATTAGTCCGAGTTAGCTTGACCCTGTCTTGACCGGCTTTTTTCGGCTTGTTCAAGTGATAAAAAGCAAAAAAAGCCTGTCAAGTGACAAGCCGGACCAGACTGGTGGTTTAACGTTACAAGTAGAGTCTAGACCGATTTATCTTAATAATATTTAACTTGAATTGAATACATTTCAATATATATTTCTATTAACTTGTCAGACTTGTCAGCTTGCAGCTTAGGAGCAAGCCGAAAAGCCGGTCAAGCCAGCCCTGCAAATCACGTCATTTTCCGATGCACAATTAGCACTCCTGCGGCTATATCACATGACTATAATCCTTTTGGGAAGGGCAGGAAGTGGCAGAGGGCAATGACCAAAGACCGCCACTTACTGTCTCCAGCCATCACCTGAAATAGAGATACTGACCATGACATTTGTAAATGTACATCTTGCAGTCGAAATGCATGTGAACAAACCTGTCACACACCTTACTAAGACTCTTACAGCCTTGCTGAAGCCATGCCATTGTAAAGTCCGGGCAAGTACTGGATCCAGAAAGGATCCAAAACTTGGGTGGAGGTCAAAGGAG
Source organism: Dendrothele bispora CBS 962.96 (assembly GCA_004369135.1). Classification (NCBI taxonomy): domain Eukaryota; kingdom Fungi; phylum Basidiomycota; class Agaricomycetes; order Agaricales; genus Dendrothele; species Dendrothele bispora. The sequence goes on along the minus strand of ML179960.1, from coordinate 26,322 downwards.
GACTGAGAAGTGGATCTGGAAGGATCCGAAAAATGAAATCCGAGTGGAAAAAAGACTTCCTGACAAGTCCAGGGCAAGGAGAGGGATGTCCAGAGCTCGTCCGGAGTTCTAGGGAGAAATAGGATCCAGAGTGGATCCAATGAAAGACAAAATGAGAGGACGAAGTCTAAAATTTACTGGACCAGAACCGGATCGACGTGTGTTGGCTTAGGATGAACAGGAGATAAAAAGAACCAGCTTAGTCGATTTTTGACCTGAGATACATACAAAAAAGTATAGAGCTTAAATACTAAAGATTTCCAGTCTGGATTGGAGGTAACATTCCGGACCTGAGGTAAAAAGAAGTAGGGAAAAGACAATAATATGAGAGGAAAGTGATATAAAGAGAAAAGGACAGGGCGTAACATGACATAAGGAAGGTCATGAGGAGAAACGAGTCAAAGTCATGAGGGGAAATGAGTAAAACATGAGGGAAAGTATTCGGAAATATCTCGGATGGTGAGAAATGTAAGGAAAAAGTCCGGACCAGTCTGGATCCAGTCGGATGTAGTTAAAAGAAGTGTGAGAAAATAATCCGGACAAAGCGGATCCAGCCAGACGTAGTTAGACAAGAAATTGATAAAGGAAGTGTGAGAAAATAGTCTGGACGGAAGCGGATCCAGCCGGACAACATGAAGTAACAGAAAAATGTAAAGGAACTGGACTGGAAGGATCTGGATGAAGGTGGATGAAAAGCATGGATATAACAGCCATGTAATTAATAATCATTCTATGGTGCCGGAGGGCCTTAGAACAATGCAGGTAGAGCTTTGGGCATAGCCACTGAGTTGCCCATGTTATTTACAAGTAGCGGTGCTTGATTTTGACCTGTACATTTAGCAATGTACTACAGCATCAGCTGTGGAAGATCCCTAGAAGCTTTGATGGGAAATGATAAGTATTCTGATTTTGATTCTTTACTTTCTGTGTATCCAAATTTCACCTATGATTCTTTCTTGTGCGAATATGCTAGACTCACCTTTGCAGATATCCCTTCAGTTGTTTGGGTTTGTTTACTATTAGGAACTCAATGGCTCATATGAGTTCCAATGACAAATCTGCCTCTCAAAACACTGATCAAACAGGCAATTCCAGTCAAAGAATGTGACCTCACTCCAAAAAGGGTAATATAGCATGATGTAAGCCTGTTTTTTATTATTATTATTTTCTTAAATGGCTCTTATGGCTACACTTGCAATTGATGTGTGGTCATTATGACATGTACAATTAGAAGTGTATTACAGCATCAGCTGTACTACAAAGTCACAAACAGCGGAAGTTTGATCTGTCCTTGAATGTGTATCTATGCTGGACATTAACTGGACATCCGAGGATTCTATGGTTGACCTCTGCCACCATGCAAGTACACTCAGAACACGAAGACTCTTCCGCAAAGGAACCGCTTTCCTGGTTCACAGAAGTAACTGGTGTCAACCTCACAATAGCTGGAAAATTGAGACGTGAGTACTTGAGTATCTGTGTTGCTCATGCTATTGACTAAAAGGCATTCAAAAACTTGCAGTCGTTTGACAACAGCAACAAAACAATATAAGCAAACCTAAGTGCTTTGCTCATTGCATACTCCCTCTTCGAACCACACTTCACCCATAGGACCAGTCATGAGCAGTCCAACTTCATTAGCTGGCAATTGACAATTCTGTAAGCATGTGTGGCTAAACCATGAGAAGCGCAGGACCACAACACCACTAGTCTCAAGAATCCAGACCGAAAATACATGTAGTCTGGTAAATAAGTCATAGGACTGGCGCCCATACTTTTTGATGAGCTAATCTGCCCCTTGGTCTGATAATAACCAAACAGTTGATGATGTGCTGGCATGACTCATCTGTATAATCACTGCATTTTTACCTCTCTTCACACACAGAATCCACATTTTTGACTCTCATGCCCTTCAAAGAACGTAACAAGACTGATGTCCCAAAACCACGCCGGAAATGGCTCACAGCAACCAGTACTCAAGTAGTAATATCTCAGCCCCCTTCTGATGCAGATAACTATCGACTACCAACTTCCTCTCAACTATACCAACCTTATCCTAATTATGTCCAACACCTCTGGTAACTCACAGAATGTCCAAATATGTGATCAGAACAACTCTCCATCCTCACAATCTATAGATATTCCTGCAAATCAATGATCTTCCCTCAATATCACAATCCCTTCTTCAATCTCAGTCAATGGCTACAATTCCTGTCCTGAAACGCCAGCAACATCCGGAAATGACTCCACTAGAAGCCCAGTACTATCTCCCTTTCAACCAGGAAACTCCAATTCTTTTGCTCGTATCTCAGTTCCAATTCCTGATCCTCAGCATCCATTAACTCTCCACTGGGACTTCAACATAATGTTTGGCTTCACTGTCTTCCATGCACAAAGATTGCATGGTTACAAAGGCAGAAATTCGTTCCATCAAGTGCCCACTGCGACTGTGTCGCAATCATTTAGTATGGCGAGGGGATTACTTGTGGTGATTGTATAAGTACAACAAGGAACCATCACCAACTCACACCAACTTACTCGTACTGGGGTGTAATTTATACCTGATTCGTTGTGATTACATTAGAAACTGTCTACCAGGTAGTTGTTCTATTTCTTGTACTTTAGACACATTGTCAGATTTGTATGGAGTTGTTCTAACAGCTTCAATTTGTTGCTCACCGCGCTTCAGCCCACCCTGGGTTATGGTCATGGTATTCTTAACCTACTCAAGCAATGTTGCCTTACATAACTGCTCCCTCTGCTAATAGACCACCCCATGGCTGAAGATCCACCAGGGCCATTAAGGTCAAACATATTTCAACGGCTCAGAGAGCAACCTCTATCTACAGAGTACAACCTTGACATTGAGATGACTTCTCTTACCAATCGTGATCAATCCATACATGTAGAGACCAGTGCTCCATCAAACATCTTCCAAAGAATACAAGAAATGACATCAGGAAAAGTACCCCTATCCATGGTTACCGAATGAGATCCATACGTATTACTCAGTGGAATCCATGGATATCAGTGGGATCCATGGGTATCCTCTGTGGGATCTGTAGGCTTCCATGGGAGCCATGGAATCCATGGAATCTATGGTTTACATGTACTCCCCTGTGGATTCCTCAGTATATTCCTCAGTGGATTCCCCAGTGGATCTTGCTGGAACCTGCAGCAGATGCCGGTGGACTCCCCCACAGACACCCACGGATTCCCACGGATTCCCATGGAGAGCCATGGAGACCCACGGATTCCCACGGAGAGCCACGGAGAGCCATGGATAGCCACGGAGAGCCATGGATAGCTTCATTCGCATGACGTGGTGCTGGTGGCAGCACACTCTCTTCACCTGTCTGTTTGTGATGACTCAGTGCTAGGATGCTCCCTCATTCTCATCTGAACTAGAGGATGGCAATTCAGATCCACAATTCCAGTTGATAAACCTTGGTCCCTCATAGTGTGCATACACAAATCTTGAATTAAAGAAATGCTACAAGATAATAGAAAACTGCTCCATGTCTACAGGCAAGTATTATTTTATGAGTCATATATGAAATATTAGAAAACATTGTAGTAAATTAAAAAAAATGCGACTTTTGAGTGTAAATCTCAATGTTTCAGTCATTTTTGCTTATTTTGTGTTCCAAATTAGTCAGATAGATGGAAATGGATTGTTCATAAGGTCCCGAACTCACAAAAAAATTTATTGACCAACATACGAAGAAAAAAAGAGAAAAAAAAAGACCAAAATCGAAATTTTCATTGAAATCTCAATATTTCACCATTGGTTTTGCTTGTTTGGTGTTGCATATTGAGCAGACAGTTGAAATAAACTATCCATGAGCTGCTGAGCTCACAAAAAAATTTATTGACCAACATATGAACAGAAAACACAAAAAAAATCGGAATTTCCATTGATATCTCAATATGTCACTGTTGTTTTTGCTTTTTTGGTGTTCTATATTGAGCAGAAAGCTGAAATAAACTGTCCATGAGCTGCCGAGCTCACAAAAAAATTTATTGACTGTCATATAAACAGAAAAACAGAAAAAAACTCGAAATTTTATTAAAAAATGATAAGTGTGATGATTGTGATTGTCACGCAAAGGTGTGATGATGGCCATCATCACACACAATCGTCACACAGAGGTGGAATATTATGTCACATGAAAATCACGTGATTGGTCATGGGTGCTCAAGTGATGATGTCATTTTGCAAAGTGAAAACGATAGGTGCTGCTGTTTTCACTTTGCAAAATGACGTCACTTTTTTGAGTTTTTTTTTTTTGCACTCAAAGTCTGCCATTCCGCAGATTTACAGTTAATCTAAGAACATAAGGTATCAGAAAGAACAAATAACTAGTGCTTCTAGTGAAAATAACCACTTTTCAGTATACATTGTTTCTTTCTACCTAAACTCGTACTAAAGCACCAGCTTTCTCTCCAACTCAATACCAGAAAAGTAACATTATGATGCAAAATTGAGGTTTTCATTAGTGCTAGCTGCAGGCAGGAGCAGGTGAAAAGTATTGATCGGCACTCCTGGGTGTGACATATTTAGGTTAGCTATTATCATTACCTACAAAAAGGAATAAAATGCTACACAAGGGGTTAAGTTTGGCGCAAAACTGAATAAAACTAGTAGGAAGGAAAGAAAAGAAAGAAAAGGCTGCGCCAGTCCTACAGTCATCTATGACCATTTGGGACGGTGAAATTTAAATGCCCCTCAGAACAGTCATTTCTGCCTCATTTCTGCTTCTTATTTTGGGCATTCATGATGTTAATTCTGTATACTGCCTGTCTGGCATGTCAGAAGTGTTATCAGAAAGGGGACAGGGAAACAGTAGAGTAATCAGTCAAAACTTTGCTTATCAGTGGTTCATGAGCATTTGGGACGTGTCGGCAATTACCTCCGATCAATAGCAATATTTGTACGTACATCAGGTGACCATTCCACTTTTGGAATGATTATGACATTCGCTTAGTTCCCTCCGTCTCTCAAAACACCCCTCTGTGCTATGTAGGCCGTTGTGCTCATTAGAGACACTCTCTGAGGCTCGGATATCATAAATAAGTCATATCTGATAATACATGATTATTTTGGTTATTTGTGGATACGTACTCATGCTTCCTCATGCAATATAAAATTCACTTTCCTTCTTGAAAAGCAGTAAACCTCGAAGCAGCAGATATTCTGCTCTTCAATCCCACTTTAGGCATGTATGCAATCAAAGTATATATTATTTGCTTCATTGTACAAGTAAATTTGAGGGAGGAAATTGTGCAAATGGAAGAAGAAATCCATTCATCCCAAATGACCATGGCATCCCAAATGGTCATAGATGACTGTAGTTGTAATTGTTGAGTAGTCCGTTGGTCGGTCCGGCGACTAGACATCCTCAGGTCATGCCTGTTGTAGTCCTTGACTGGTCCGATGGATGATTCAATGACCAGACATCCTCTGGTCACGCTGGTTTCAGAGGTTACTGGTCCGGCGTCTTGTCCGACGACCAGGTGTCCTCTGGCCGCACCAGTCCCAGTTGTTGACTGGTCCGACGGTTGATCCAACAACCAGACACCCTCAGGTCACGCCTGTTGCAGTCGTTGACTGGTCCAACGGATGATGATTCGATGACCAGACATCCTCTGATCGTGCTAGTACTGGTCAGGGACAACGCTGACATGAAGATAGAGGCCAATTGTGAGTGGCCTTAATGTGGTTTATTTACCCTTCCTTTGAAGATTATAGGTATTAATGTCACAAACAATGTTTAACTTTACTCAAGGTTTTTTCTAACTACATCATGTAGCCACCAGAGGACCACTAGTCCATTGGGTCTGTCGCTGGACCAGTGACCCTCTGGTCACACCATTTCTGTCCTACGAGAGGACCACTAATCCGTTGGGTTTGTCGCCAGACCAGTGACCCTCTGGTCACACCATTTCTTTCACACATGAGAGGACCACTAGTCCGTCAGTTTTGTCGCTGGACCAGTGACCTTCTGGTCACACCATTTCTGTCCCACGAGAGGACCACTAGTCCGTCAGGTTTGTCACCGGACCAGTGACCCTCTGGTCACTGCATTTCTTTCACAACGAGAGGACCACTAGTCCGTCAGATCTGTCGTCAGATTAGTGAACCTCGGGTCACATCATATCGAGTTAAGTAATTGGCTCCAATGTCATAGACTTACAATTGTTTTCCAAGATCATCTTTGTAGATATTCTAACCATCGTCTGCACACCCTTGGAATATGTCTCAAAGGTCATGAAATGAAATGATTTGGTGAGTGTCAAGTTGTGAACCACTTATAAAGTAAGGTCACAGATTTGGTACCAAGACCCTGAGCATCCGATAATCGGTGGCGCGTCTTGAGGATCCTCTGGTCAGACAGATCCGATTTGATCCATGAGGATCCTCTAGATGTTTACTAAACGTACACACTGAATGGTGAGTTATCCTGGCTCAGATTTTTAGAGCCAAGATGAAACACGTACTAAAAGCAAATCTTTCTTATACACATTCATGGATACACATCTACTGTTATATCCATTATCTCTACACCCACGACCACTCACCCATGCTTATATGTGCACACACACCTAGTGCTATACCCATTGTCCTACACCCACAACCGCAATACAGGTCTAGATATAGTACACATGTTTTTCATTGAACCCTTGTTCTTTTCACAAGATGTATCACAATATCTCTACATTTTTTGATTGACAGATGGATATCTAGAGTTTGAGTTGAATCCAAGTTTCAAATATAACGACACATGCACAGTATGAGAATTCTAAAATGAGTGTTATCATCATCAGTAGAAATGCGAGTACAAGCCTTTAAACATATTTCTTTGGCCTCAGTTACTTCAACATTGTTTCTATATCACTGGAGTCTTATATTTGTTGTGTTCTCAATTGATATACAAACCAAGTCTGAGTCTTTGAATGGTACAAGTGATAATGGATCTCTGAATATTAACAAAAAGTCAGGTAAACACAGAGATCTAAGGAAATTGAAACACGCACACACACCTGCTCTTCAGCCCCTGTCTTTACTAGGCCAGAGCTGACAGAACACAAAGCTGCCACTCATCTTGTCCCCTTGGGTTTGTGAATGCCTTGTTTGAGCAAGCTCATACTCATTTCATCCTCTCAAGCTTTGACTCAAGTTATGACGTCATTTTGCAAAGTGAAATCAGCAGGTGCTGCCGTTTTCACTTTGCAAAATGACGTCACTTTCTCAAGCTTCTTTGACACGTGATTTTATTCAGGCGGAGATTTAAAAACCTCGTGACCTTTGGTTCAAATTTCAACACTTCTATTGTCGCCTTCTTTCAACCAGTATTACAACTATCCATGGGTATGTTTGTCAATTACAGCCTCTTCCCTGTTTCCTTATAGGCTTATGTAGCTTCTAGGAGTCATTCACCAAGAAATACAAGCGGTAAGTGCAACACCATCTCTGTCTTAACAACATTCACGCCCTGGGACCTGTCTAACATTTGTCTTGTTTGACTCAGCGTAGCTGGTCATCAAATGATAATGGCTCAACACATCATCTATACAGGTATGCCACATGTCTGTCTGTCTTCTTCTTTTTCAACGATAGTTGTGGAGCTGACATCATGCATAGTTTTTCCTCTAGATCCAATGTGCCATTCTCTGTGACCTGGAGTGCAACACCTCATCTTCAAAGTGCTGCCTGTTATACAGAGTTATTTGTGGGTAGCTCTGGTGCCTTTTATGGTATGTTTTGATTGCTGTATAATTTGATGTTACTCAAAATGTGCATTTGAACAGGTGTAATGTCAATGATTTCAATATGAGTTAGTACGTATATTATTCATTACTACTTTGTTCTTGTGTCTGACTCTACTTTCATTCAGGCAGAAGCATATAGATGAGGCAGTGTAATTTTGGTCAATTCTTTTTGTAAAAATTATCGTCATGTAGTGTAGCGTACTCAGCATGTATTTTAGAACAGTTATTATACAGGGAATTGCCATTGCCATAGCTGCATGTTTGACCAACTATTCATGAGTATCAGATGAGTATCCACAGCTCTCCATGGGAATCCATGGGCATCCACAGCTCTCCATGGGAATCCATGGGCATCCACAGCTCTCCATGGGAATCCATGGGCATCCACAGCTCTCCATGGGAATCCATGGGCATCCACAGCTCTCCATGGGAATCCATGGGCATCCACAGCTCTCCGTGGGAATCCGTGGGCATCCACAGCTCTCCGTGGGAATCCGTGGGCATCCATGGGTTATCCACAGGCATCCATAGGAAACTGTAGGAGCTTAAGATTTGTAGACGACATCCCACAGTATCCATGGCATCCATGGTTCCCATGGTTTTCATGTAGTCCATGTAATCCATGTAAACCTATGGAGTCTTTCAGCATCCATTGGAATATGGTGGACTCTGTCAGGGATCCTAGGATAGGGGGGGTATTTCCTGATGGAATGACAATTCAACAGAATATGACCTGGGTATGACTGCTTCAGTTGCCTTTGACTTATCAGAAAGTCCAAACCCCTGCATGTCTTCTGTTTTCGGGGAGATTAGTAACAATTTGGTACTCAAAGCCATATGTTCATCATAAGATTTGCAGTAAAATACTGATAAATGACAATAGATACAGGGAGTTATACTTGAAGGCCCGCTTGCCAAAGATGCTGGTACCAATGGTGATATGTATGAGACATTATTAACCCCCGATGAAGAGGGTTTCTCAATCCCTTTGGATGCTCTTCTACAACAAATATGGCTACAACAAGAGCAGTTTTAAAGCAGACATCCCTGAAGGAAGTCATTGATGACTGGTGTCGTAAACTAGATTTGTTATTAGATGAGGATCACTCCGATACCATTCAGACCACTCTCCACAGAGCAGAGACTGCAGTTGGGTCTATTGGAGAGATGATCCAGCAACTTCGACAGCTCAGGGATCAGGAGGTAATTGCACACAAAATAGGGGAGATGAAAAACCATCTGCATTTCCTTCAGCAAGCAATAGAAACTTGGCAACAGGAACACCCCGATGATGGCCCAGTAAAAATTGATAATAGTAAGTTTCAGTCCCCAAATTATTTTGCTATAGACCTCAAAAGCGGATTCACAAAAAGCGGCTGCATTTTTCAATCCAAACCAAGGCCGACAGAAGATTACGCTCATTGTGTACTGTATTGCCTTGGCAATGTGTGCATTTGCTGGAATTTCTCAATGCGCAGCAGGTTTCCTTTTGAAATCAATGAAACTTTTTGGATTCGCATTGACTTATCTTTCTGGCAGTCCAAGAATCAGCCAGGAACGGGCCCTCTCTGCTATTCCTGAATCAATTATTACTCTCGAGAAGAAATTGAATCTCGGGATTGCTAGCATCCCCTATGTGGTGTGTACAGAATGCCATTGTATCTACAAGCCTAATGGTGGCCCTGGAGCTTGCTATCCCTCCACATGCTCCAACTGCCTCACGAGCCTTTCCGAACCTTGTGGTAAAGGTCTACTTACTAGTGGAGGCACACTGAAGAAAACCTTCCACTATTATCCTTTCTTTGACTAGTTTGGCAAGTTCATTGCCCTTGCCAAAATTGAGCAATATGGTGAAAAACTTTGTCATGCCATAGACCAGCACCCTGATCCACCTGATGTCAAGAAGTCTTATCCAGGATTTTCTGGCCCCAGATGGTATGCTGTTCATTATGGGGCAGAAGGACAAAGGAAGATGGTGATTTAATCTGCATGCTAATTTCTTCAATTCTGGCATGCTGGCATTGACGTGCCTTAATCTTCCCCTCATGTTATCCAATGATCCCGCCTTCATATATATTCCCGGCCTAATTGAAGGTCACAATAAACCGCAAGCCGGTATCATAGCACATAGTCTTGATGATCTCGAAGTAGCATATACACGTGGTATACGACCATATGCCACACACAGAACTCACTCTCATGAAGAAGAATTTGAACCATACAGTAGCTTATCTCATGTTGCTCTTGCTGTTGTGGTTATGAATTTCAAAGCAGCACATCCCTTTGCCAGTTTGCTGGATGTTAGCTCCCATTTGTTCTGCTTCACTTGTCTTTCATCAGGAAAAAGCCTATGGGCCATGGTTAGACAGAGATAGCCATGAAGTATCCCTGGCTACCAATATAGGCCCTGGCAGTCCTAGACAGCCAAAGAGAGCCAGCGCATTCTTGGGATGCCCTTAGGGTCTCCCCAGGGCTGCCCCAGGGGTCCCCAGGGTGCCCCAGGACAGTTCCAGGGCTTTCCTTGGACCTGGATATAGACAGAAACTGATACTGATACTGATATTGATATAACTACACAAGAAAATATTTAAACATCCAGTAAATTAAGTATCCCAAGACTATACAACAAGGAAACCACTTGACGAGCAAGAGTAAGCCCAAAAAGGAAACTGGGATGTAACTACATCCCAGTTTCCTTTTTGGGACCTCTACCTCTTACCCCTGGCTTTCCTCTTCATTGTTTCTTTCTCTTTTCTTCTAGGAAGAATTGTAAATGAGGGAGAAACAACAAGACATTCTAAAGAAGAAACTAGGACGTAGATAGAGTCTCCACTTCCTTTTTAGCTATAAGTCATGTGATGTTCAAAAGTCACATGATGTTCAAAACTTCGTCAATTCCCCACTTCTTTCCTCTTCTTAACACTCATCATCCCTTCTAAGTCCACTCTCACCTTCCATTCTCTAAGGGTCTATATGTCCTTTGAGAAGCTTCATGGAGTTGTTCATGGTCTCTACATGTCACCTCTGTCATTGCTTGATTCAAATTGTTCAGTCGTCTGTCAAGGTTGGGGTGTGTTCTCTTCTCCTGCTGTCTCTCTCCTGTTGACTTCATCCTCTTTTGCTCACTGTTGAGTATCCTGGTTCTTCTTCACTGTTGGGTCATCATAATTACTGGTTCTGGGTCACTGGGTATGTGTTCTTCCCTTCGTGTTTTGCTCCTGCTAACCTTATGCTCATTTCCTTGTACCAGCTCAGCTTAGTTGGTTGTCTTTTCTTCTTCTCCTCATCATTCCCATGTCTTCCTTATCTCTTTCCCTTATCCTCATTGTTGATGCCTGTACTATTAGTATTTATCAGTATTTATACCTTCTGTGGTCAGATAACTTATGTACATTGTATTAGCTTGTCATAATATATCTTGAATTGATTATACGAAAGAGTGGCTGGAAAAGGAAAATTTGCCATCTAATAGCATAAATTGAAGCAGACTATCAGAACTGTCCCCAGGGCTGCCCCAGGACTACCCTAGGGCTACTTTGCATGCCAGGGAATTTTGGACCCAAGTCGAGTGTGCCATGGCACCTTTCTGGAGCCATGGTACCACAAGGGTGCCAGGGTAAGCCCAGATGGTTTCCAGGCCTAAAAGGCTTTTTCCTGATGTTGCTGGCACAGAACCCAATATACAAGGACCAACTACAAAAACTGGAAGCCAGTAGATGAATATCTGAGACAGGGTAGCACTCTTTGGAAAAATGCTGCACATGATACTGAACTTACAGCCATTGAACAATCCTATGGAACTCATTATTCCAAGCTTCTTTGTCTCCCATACTGGAAATGTTATGACACATCCCTTCGGCCCTGGATACAATGCACGGACCACTGGAGTTCCAGTCACCACTTCAACTGGTTGAACTCGGCTCCATCCAATCAGCTACTTCCAGAGTTCTAAAAGGATTTGAATAATGTCCTTACCTGTCAGAATCCAGCCTCGAAATCACTCTCCGCTGAATGTCTTAGAGTACGAGTCCTCTCGGCTTCAGGAGAAATGACAGTTTCCTGCTTACTATTAATACAAACTCCTTAGCTACCGTAGATATACTAGTAAATATTTAATTCTGTTTGCTTACCTTTCTTTTGGATCTCTTTTCTTTGTATTTAAGACAGATAATTACTACAATGTACGGTAGCGTCGTTATTTTACAGAATTCAGCCTTCTTCAACCTACCGATTGATACCAGCAACTATCAGCAATCCTCGTAATACCCAATTCCTCACTGATTATATCCAATTCAACCCGGGTTACTATCAATTTAACCCACCATCAACATTCATCCTGTCAATTGGGACAACTCTAATTCATTTGATCTCGACGATCCCTACTGCTACCGAGTAGCCGTACTGCTCAGCGGACCCCATCTTAGGACCGAAAACCCTCCTCACGTCAATTTCTAGCTTCACCAACTAATCTAATCAATTAATTCCATCTAATTTGAAGGTAAAGAGAGCCGGTCCTAACAGGAAACCATCTTGCCAGGTGCCAGTGGACCCAATGCATATGTGGTATCTCATCCTACAGCAAAGGTAATTTGGGCCTCGAGAACCACAAGCATCTGAAGAAAAAGAAGTGTTCCAATATATGACTTTGTCCCACCCCCCCATCCATCTAACGTGATGTTACCTGGCGCTGAACCCATCAGAGACATGGAGAGCTCTCTGGGTCTCCTATTACCAGCTCAAGAGACAGATGATGATTGTTTGATGCTTGTTGAATGACCTCATTTACTGATTGATGAGCAAAATTGATGCCTACAACAAATGACAAAGCTGAAGGATATCATTGCCAATAAGATTAGTGTAGTTGAGGACGTCAAAGATATTCATCTGGAATTGTCTTCTAAGAAACCCAATGTCGACCATGACCAGATGAGTCTTGAGAAGTCTCTCAAAGGGGCAACATGGGCTCCCCTAGCATACATTTGTAACAATGTTATGGCCTTGCCAGAGGACTTGGCAGAAAAGTCTGAGCTGCGCAAGAGGGATATCACAAAGCAGGAGATGGTGAATGCACTTGTGCATTGGGTATGTGTCACTATTAACTATAAGATGATGTAGAAGACATTACTCATTTGACTTTTCAGTGTACTCATGATGTTGAAGATGATGAAGAATTCCAATGGCCGTTTTTCACTTCAATGATGTTGTCCCAGCCAGAGATTTCCTGGGCTCAATGAGCTATTCCTTGTCCAACTATTCATCCTGATCTACCAGGCCATGATCTCACATCTGAAGAGCGGCATGATTTCCTCTTACAATGAACTACCAGTCTGCCTATGCAGTTGAAACTATATATCACAAACTGCTGGCACCTCTTGTTTTGGATGATGACTACCCCAAACTGAATTTTGGACAGTTTGATAAAAATGATCTAGCCGACAGACTTATTGCTTGGGTGAGTATCAATAATGTCTAATGATTGCCTTTATCTAATTAACTCTATTACTGTTCACAGCAAAGGCACCACCCAGAAACAGAATTGGAACCCATAGAGATAGATTCAGTGACAGTTTTGGACAGACTTCATGAAGCTATTGGTGACATAGTAACACCAGCATGGATGACCAATCCTCCTGCGGATGTAGGTCTGCCAAAAGCTGGTACACTCAAAGCAGCACACTGGCACACACTTTTCTCTGTTCATCTTCCACTAGCTTTATTGAGCCTATGGCAGGAAAAGTCACCATTGAATCCTGCAAACGATGTCAAAGAAATGTCCTCCGTTCTTCAAACCTCGATGTTTTTAATCTGTGCTTCAACTGTCATGGCTTAAGAACCATCTCTCTGCTGAAAGATGCAAAATCTTTCCAGAGGTTGTTGGGTCAACATATCAATGGTCTCAGGCAAAATTGGGGGAAATTTTGCCTTGCTTCTCATCTTGCCTTCCATATCTATGAGTACATGGAGTACTTGGGACCTATTCATTACTGGTGGTGTTTTCCTTCAGAACACCTGATTTTCAAGTTGCAGGGAATTCCCACTAACCACCAAATAGGCAAGTTTCCCTATTCCCTCTACCTATCAACCCCTTTAATCACTTTTTTTTGCAGGCGAGAGAGAGAAAAAACAATCCTTCAGTCATTCTACAAAGGTGTATCTGTTCGACAATGGCTATTTCATCCCAAATGCTGGCCATTGCTTAAGATTGTCCAGGACCTTCTCAACAAATCCTTTGGGTATAAACCCCATGACACATCAGAACCTAATGAAAGCTCAGAAGAGAACCACTCCCCAGATATGGAAGAGGTTGGTAACTATACACATAGGCTTAAAACAGGTTTGATACGTCACAAGCTTAACACTGGCCCTCCCTGTCATGAATCATGTCTCTGATTCCCTTTGATGGTCACCATCACCTTCTCCTATCATTCCTTTGTACTTTACCATCAGGCAACTGCACAGACTTTACCATCAGTATCTTGTTTCCATGACACATAGCCACTTCCTTGTTCTCCATAGTACCCATGCTCTCCATAGTACCCTTGTTCTCCATAGTACCCTTGTTCTCCATAGTACCCTTGTTCTCCATAGTATCCTTGTTCTCCTTGTCCCTTGTTCTCAGTAGTATATATACTCATGGCCATTGTAGATAGTTCCTCAGTCTGTTCACCTCCTGTCTTTACTGTTCAATCACTATCTAGTCCTTGCTTCCTCTTGTCCTTGTCATTGTCCCTTGTTATGTGTGACCTGAGTGGCCCTCAGCACTGGTTCCCAGCACCACAGAGTGATTGTTCTTGACATTTGAACAGACTCTATTACACTCACTTCACACATCCACCCTTTGGCCTTTGTCACCCTGGACCCCTTTGGCTTTCATCCACCCTGGACCCCTTGGCACAGCACATTATACTCCATTCCCAGATTCACCTCTCATTCTTGACCTTGACACAGAACCACCTTTCAGTAGGAAAACCTTGACAATTTGCTGTTTGCAGTTGTAACCCAGTACCACCTTTCAGTAGGAAGAACCCAGAACCACCTTTCAGTAGGAAGTCCCTTTGATCCCCTTGCCATCTTGTGCCCCAAGTACTCTCCAGTGGTATCTATTTGCCACTTTCACCTTGTTCTTCACCCTTCAACTCTTGCCTTCCAACCACTGACACTCATTTATTCACCATGTTCACCCAAGTCACCCTATCCCTGTTCACCTTGGCCTTGTGTGCCCTGTACTCTTCCTGTGCTCCGGTGCAAGCACAGCCTAAAGAGGGGGTAATGTCATGAATCATGTCTCTGATTCCCTTTGATGGTCACCATCACCTTCTCCTATCATTCCTTTGTACTTTACCATCAGGCAACTGCACAGACTTTACCATCAGTATCTTGTTTCCATGACACATAGCCACTTCCTTGTTCTCCATAGTACCCATGCTCTCCATAGTACCCTTGTTCTCCAGTACCCTTGTTCTCCATAGTACCCTTGTTCTCCATAGTATCCTTGTTCTCCTTGTCCCTTGTTCTCAGTAGTATATATACTCATGGCCATTGTAGATAGTTCCTCAGTCTGTTCACCTCCTGTCTTTACTGTTCAATCACTATCTAGTCCTTGCTTCCTCTTGTCCTTGTCATTGTCCCTTGTTATGTGTGACCTGAGTGGCCCTCAGCACTGGTTCCCAGCACCACAGAGTGATTGTTCTTGACACTCGCTCCCAACTCATATGCCTTCTACATGACAGCAAAATCAAATACTTCTCCGGTGTGTCTGCTCCATATGGATTTTATGGCATTTCTACTTCCACCACTGTTGGAAACAGTTACATCTGTTTCAAACTGGCTCCCGAAGAAAAGGTAGACTGGTTTGCTGGTCAGATTCAGCATGTTTTCCAGAGGGATAAAAAGCTTCAGATGGCAGTCAAGCAGAGCAAATTGGTATCTTCCAATTTCTCTGACCCATTTATGGGTTTCTGGAAGGAAGGGTTCAAAGCAAAGCTGGTTTTGCTATTATTTTCTAGTACACTAGAAGTTGTGGACACAGATCAGATCATTACTCACACTACAAGGTGGCAGTTATCACGTAGACATGTGGTGGTCCTTAACCTTTGCTGAGTGAGTTTTTTTGTCAGGACACAGGTTTCCTTCTATAGCTAAAAGAAACATCAGGAATGAAGCCCAGTAGGAGGTGATTTTTTCCAAGACATTTTCATATATTTGATACTTCTCGTTAATCTGCTGTGTGGGACTAGACAAACACCAAAAACAAACACCACAAAAGTGAGTCTGTATAGGTATACGATCTAGCAAGTTTTGTATGCGAGTTGAAAGGACAGAACCCTTCAAGGTCTTTGTAGCGATATAGGTAGTGTGTAAGTTCAAAGTTTTGAGTGTGGGGATGTGGGTTCAAATATAGGCAGTCAATGGGTCAATGGTTCAAGTTCAATGGCAACACAATATGGATCAAACAAATGGTCAAATAACAAGATCACAATGGCAAAGTTCAAATAACAAACAAGTCAATCAAAGGTCAAATAACACAATATGTCCAATCAATATAGGGTGCTGAACCCGAAGGTAACAGGCTTTGAATGCGATTTTAAGGTTTAGACTTTCTTGGAACTACAACTGGTCTGATCAAGCAGGATACTTATATCCCCGGGAATGACCAAAATCACAGCCGTGCTGTCCACAGTACTAATCTGCCTTTTCTACGCCAATCCTGAACCCTATTTATACTACTGTAAATAAGAAACTATTAAACTTGAGAGTCCGACAAAATATAATAAAAGAAACTATTTAAATGTCCTTGTCCATGCGCTAGTACCAAAACTGGGTATAGTCCTACTCGATATAGTACTCGGTCCGTGTATAATACTACATTGTTTCAGAATATTCGCTTTCTACGTTGTAGTCGATCTTACTCGATCGCAACCGTTCAACCGTTCTTTACATTTGATTCTTTGGGTCACGATATCGGGACTTACGGTCGCCCGTTCTACAGCTTTGCGTCCGAGTTATGATATTCTCGATCCCCGCAGTGTGTCAGTAAGACGTCGATCCATTCTAGACTCCAATATTTACAGCTTTTACCCCTCGATCAAGGTGGCAACTCCGTTGTACCCTTTATGTCGTTAATCATTGCCAATCTAGTGGATGTTTTACATGGGTAGGCGGTTATTATACACCTCCACGATCGGTCCTTCTAGATTTCCATCGATCACTATTTGCATGGTTACTCCTAGCCCAGACGTAGTCTGTGATCAGTAAGTAGGTCGCTATGTGGCGCACTTTGTGGCAACTCGGCATCAAGCCGAAGGTTCGATTCCCGTTCGTAACATTTCCCCTTCCCTTAGGATCGTGACAATATATACAAGTCGAGCGTCCGATATGCTGTTCCTCCCGATATCGGTAGTTACCAACATCAGTCCCAAGTCATTATCGAAGGTTTTTACAATCTCGAGACTAGCATAGGCCATAATAACCTTGAATCAATAATAATCCGAAGTCATTTCACCATATCTAGCTTTAGTAGCTATATCGCACTTTGACTGACAGCTCAGGGCTCACTTCAGTCCTTATATTCTCCTTATAAGATACAATATCGGCACTCGTAGTCGCAATATTGATACTTAAAATGCGAGAATTTTCGCACGGCGTATTATCTCCCCCAAACTAAAGATCTTGACCGTCCCCGGTCAACTCTCAGCAAGGTATAACACCCTCAACACTTAAAAAACAACGGGAATCGCCTTTTTGGGCTCAATATAGTAAGTTTTTCCTTATTTGGCACCATCAACGCCCTTGTACATGACCCAGAACCACTGCTTTGGCTCTATCGTAACTCTATGTCTATAGGATCCCGAAATCGTCCGAATCGCTCCGATATTGCAAAGCGTGAGTTCACCGAAACCTTATTTGCTTCACACAAGATCCGAAAGTTACGACATATGTGCAACTTCAACGAAATTTCAAGCCCTTTTCCAAGTTGAATTCAACACGTGATCTTGAATCTGTGTTGAATCTCTCCATTTCACGGCCTTATAAAGATTTCTGTGAAGTCGTAGGGACTTCAAATTTCTTTCTTCCTTCCCTCACCGTCTCTGTACCTACCAGCACTTCTACAATGTCCCTTCAAGCAGGATTCAACCCTCAGGTCCCCAAAAAGCTGGCTCGGCAAACTCGACAAGGACGACGTTCAGCACTTCCGTCCCTGTCCAGTTGTGCACTTCTTCGAGGAGATCCGGACCGAGCTCCTGGAACACTATCAAGTCTTCATCGTCAAAGGACCGCAGCCCTCTCTATCGGTCACGCTGGTCAAACAGCTAAACTCCTGGGCCCCACAGCTTGTAAGTACCCTAGGCTTTATTCGTTTTGCTCTGTACTTATAGATTCGATCTCGATAGGCCATCCTGACTCAATCGCTACCAACACACGCCGACAGATACCCTCTATGGTTCACTGGATTTCTCTGGACGCTCTCGGAACTCGTGATCTGGATCTATCGAGATGAGACTCGACTCCGAAACAGCCTTGCCATGAATTGGGTTCTTTCTGCTGAGGACCGCGATAAGATGACCTCTGTAGAGGTGAGTTCCTCAACTTAATTTCTTTTCCTTATTACCTAACTGACTTCCACTTTTAAACAGGCTTTTGATTTTGACACCTCCGTGCTCGACGCTGTCCCGCACGAGGCAACTCCATCATCCGTAAGCATTTTTTTCTTGATTCTCTTTTTGTCGATATTGGTACTAAACAATATAGTTCCTTCGACGCCGGAAACCCATTCAGAGTTCCGCTGAAGAGGAAACCTTTGGACAGGCTGGC
>ML179959.1:0-37991 GCA_004369135.1 Dendrothele bispora CBS 962.96 | reverse complement strand
AAAAAAAGATGCTGGTAACTACATTGATCTTTTCATTGGATTTTTTAATGAAATAGTCCTGAAATGGACTCACTGAATGTCAAAGATTGATTCAATCTCTTGATCTGAGGGAAAAAAAGGATTTGTGAAGGATGCTGACTTGTTTTATGGTGTAAAAGCTAAAATGTATCTGCGCTAGATTGAACTCAAGGCCTTTTGGTTATAAAATGATAACATGTGACACAGCTAAACCACTAGGCTAAATTGACTTGAACATATGCCAATTTTGCGAGGACATATGGCACTTGAAAAAACTTGATTAATGTACGGACATCATAAGCCATGAGCCCAATGTTAGGGGCTGGGCATTACATGCTGCAAACTGACGTAAACAGAGATCTGGGCCGTGAGTCACTCGCATTTAGACTCGTCACCAGCATTACGCAGTGTTTGGCAAGCAAACAGGACGCAACAAATAGCGGAGCTTTAAAAGTTGCGCTCTGCGTAACGACTGGGACGGACCGTAGGCATTTTGGCAGGGCCAAATGTCACGCACGGACTTAGCAAAAATTTGCCTTCAACCACCACCAACCTTGCTCGTTCTCGCCTCCGACTGATTTGCTCTCCCTCAAACTTGCTCCAAATACTCTATATGACTTGCTAACTATAATGGATGGTTCAAATACCTTTTTGAGCCTTTATCATTCTTTGTACTCTGCAGTCGCTCCAAATGCTAATTTATTGGCTTTCCTGTTCCTACGCGCTCTTGGACCCTTCAACCTGATCAAAAAGTCTCGCAAACGAATTTCGTACCTCTCTGCTATCATTCAAGCGATTTTCTCTGGTGTTCCCCGGCTACCGCTAGCATGGAGTAATCCACGGCCATTCGAAAAGAGTATCTGTTGTAGTGTTGTCAAGACTCGGCTTTGACTCACTCCGGCTCGACTCCCATTGACTCCGGCTCCAACGCCGGCGACTCCACTCCGGAGTCGACTCGAGTCAGCTGAGTCAGCCGAGTCACTTATGTAGTAAATTTACTAATAGCAAATATATTGTTGAATAGAATTTGGTACATTCCCAAATGGGTAGTTAAGCTGTTGTACACCAAATGGGAGATTTATTTGTCTTCCCATGGCTGATGGCTCAATTTCGCTCAATTGACTATAAAGTTGCCGGAGTCACGAGTCATTGGCTCGACTCGGCTCGACTAAAAATCGACTCGACTCGTCGACTAGCCAGAGTCGAGTCAAGTCACGTGCAACACTAATCTGTTGACCTACTGGAGAAAGGAATTGCACAAAATATGAACGTAAGGAGTGTACCACATTACCAAGTGCTTTGAAATTGTCTTTCAAGACCGTTTGTGCGAGTTCTTCCAGCACTAGCTATGGTATTCATTCATTTTGACAGTCTTGTGATGTCCTGGACTTTTCTTTGCAAGGTTCAATGCCTGAGGCCTTTGCATACTAGTCAAAGATGTCGTCACCGTTCGTCTTCAGTCATTGGTGGGTAGTTCTTCAAGCCCGCTTGTGGAGTATAATGAATAAATCATTTTGTCATTTGCAGGCCCGACGCCCGGTTGGTCCATATAGTTGACGCTGCCTCCGAAATGCGGTCTCATGCCATGCCTGATCACCTCAAAATAACCCAGAAATCGCCCTCCAAAGCTCCTGAAGCCAATCTATCCATATCCTTGCCGGCACCGAGTACAGAGACCACAGAGGAGGCCATTGGTGATGACGCACTCTTTTGCGAGGAGGAAGAACCTGGAGAACTTGATGAACTGATGGGGGAGGAGGTGGAGCCTTCACTTGAATGGATTATAGCGGCGACGTTGCTCTTGATATGGATGATTGCGGAGAAGCCGAAGATAGAGTCAGAAATGGAGTTTGAATCAGAAGAAGAGCCGGAATGATGGATCTGGGGGCTGCAGATGGCTACTTTCATTCATATAATGTATGTTACAAGGTTTCGCGAAGGACTGAAGTGTTTTGAGGAAATGCGAGCAATTCGTAGAAAGTCGGTGCACAGACTTGACGTGGAATTCTACTAAGTCCGCGTCACGCTCCGTGACCCTGCTATGTGACTTACGGTTCATCCCAGCCGCTTCTGAACGAAGCCTGCGGAGTTCGAAAGCGGATGGTCACGAGCCTAACTCGCATTGACATTTTCTTCCATCATCTCCTTCGGTCTCCGTTCTATTTTTCTCCCCACCCTCGACTGGACTCAAAGCAAAACAACGCCGGCGGAACAAAAGTGCACAGGACAAACATGTCTTGTTCTTCTAGTTTTCGGGAGTCGGGTCGTTCATAGGATTGGACAATTGCGGGCGCTTGTTCTGTCGTAGTGCGTATCCGTTCTTTTCAGTTCTCTCGCTGCGTTACTAAACGTTTGTCACTGTACAGACTGTAATCATTTCTTCATGCTCCATATACCAACATTGCCGGTTTGTGTTTCCCGCCTTCCTCTTCTCTTCTTTCGCTTTTCACCACCCGAGACTGAGTACTGAACATTTGCTATATACAGAATATATACCAACCCTGCTGAGCAGCGCCAAATGTACGCGTGTCTCTGCTCTTCTCGATACTCCTACTCATTCCCCAACCTAGCCTTCGGATCTTCTACTTGCCCTCCGTCTACGCGTCATATCATTCTTTTCTACCGTTTCAATCAGAGCTACACCTACCACTCCTTAGTTGAAGTTGGTGCATTCGTCCACTCATGTCCTGCGTGCGGCAGTCTTTCAATATGCCAAGGTCCATCGATTTCATTTTGCCTCCTCTAGCCTACGAGGTCATCTATCCATCAGTTTTCGAACATATCAAGCTTGTTTATCACCAACAACCCCTTCATTGGCGGTGGTTCTGGACTTCTATCTTGTTCGGCTGGATCGGTGCTGGGTCTGGTATAACAGGTTGGGATCATCAAGGCCTGCTAAACTCATTGCGTTTGTTGTACGTGGTCTCAACCTTTGCTCAGTCTCTTCTAATACTGCTTTACACTTTTCGTTCTATCCAATTCTTACTTTTTCCCAGCGCTGTCAAATACTCCCGTCCCCGTTCCCCCTCCTGCCTCCCTACTCTCCTGGTTTCAAACGATCTACACACGCAAATCCAGCCTACTTTTGATCGAATTAGTTGCAGCTGTGGCCTTGACTTCCTCCGCCGACGCCCTGTTCTAAATGACGAGTTCCCGAGTGGTGTGGAAGCATGGATGCGGTGCTTTCGAGGAAGAATCGACTCGCAGGTCTCACCGGCCTGAGCGCAGGCAGCACACGGACGCTTCTTGTTTGGGGAACATATACAACAAATTATGCGGATCTTGCATTGGTCGCAGCTGACTTCAGTTCGTCTTCGGCGAGAACTCTCTCTTCATCATTATCGTGTTCTCGACCATCTTGTCCGTCAACTATTTCCGAATAGGAACGTTGAGACCTTGAAGAACTTCGCTGGTGAACGTAACATCCAGCTCCCACTCTTTTGACGACTCTGCCCCAACCACCCGAAGTTTTGAAACACTTCCCAATCGACCTCTCCGTCTGGACCATGATCATCCTCATCCCGCTCCGTGCTCACCCCAACAGACACCATGCCAGGCATATTCAAAATCCCTGAAGGCCGGATTCATTCCCGCACCTAGGGAAGGTTTCTATTACGTCGGATCCCGTCTCTTCTTTCTATTTCGCAAAACTTTGTCCGACACAACTCGTCTCGAAATGCCATCTCGGTGCCATGTCGACTTGTGAAGTAGGGTTCAAATTTCAAACGCTGTCTCAAAGCGACAGAGTTCACGTCGTTTAGGAATCTCTCAGGCACTCGAAGCGTGAATACGGGGTCATAGTGAATGAAAATGTGGATGGGACTAGTGAAACAAGTGGTGCTCATAATAATGAGCAGTCCGCATACGAGTCATCGCCGACGTCATCAACTACGAGTATACTTGATTGGAAACATGGGCTTTTTTTGGATATCATACCAGAACGGACGCTTTCTGACTGACTTGTGGGCGCATTTTTCGAATGCGTTAATCCCAACCTCCCAAATTCTCACCGGGAAACGTTCTTCAAGCGGTATCTGGACACTGACTTCCTCATCGTCAACGCATGACTCAGAACCTGATTGGGTCTGTACGTTGATGATCTTGTTCCCGGAGCTCAAACGCTTGAGGATACTACACCCTCTTCTTTCCCATTCAGGATTCTTGACCATTACCCAAGTTCAATACATCCAACAAACCTACCTAAAAGACGGCTTTTCCCGACTCGCTCTAACCGCAAACATCATAAACGTTCCAAGCGCTCATGTCACTCTCTTTACCAACACAATGCAGGTGAACGAAACGCAGCTTGGATGTTACTAGGTCAAACTTCCAGAACAGCTCTCGCTTTAGGTATGCATCGGGGGGATGGGGAGAATGGGAATTTCGGTCCGGTAGAGAGGAATATGAAAAGTTGTTGGTGGGTGTTGCATGTGTTTGGACGGAACCTTTCGTTCGTGTTGGGTAGACCTTCTAGTATGGATTTGACGGACGTTTCGGTGATGTTACCGGAGGGAACTGTTGGGTAGACCTCCTAATACCAATTTGACGGACGTTTCGGCGACTTTACCAGAGGATACGTTTGTGGATAAGGAGGAGGATGTTCCGGAGAAGTATTTGCAATATGCGGTTGGGTCGACTCGCATTTCCTCGAGAGTGAAGAAGTTCGTAGCATGTATTTCGATGGATTTGAGAGTGAGGATAGACTGTTGCGGGAATGTGAGGTTTGGGAACGGGCTGTTGGAGGAGTTGGAGGAGTGGAGATATAAACTTCCGGAGCATTTCTTTCTCAGGGCTGAGGATGGACGTGATGACATTGAATACTCTGCTACTCGGAGGAAGCATCATAGAAGAGCGACAGGATTGCTGACGTCAACGCAACAGGAACAGGAACAGCAGCGGTAGCAGCAGTAACAGTAGCAAGCCCAGTCACTGCTGTCATCTCACCACCAACTCATCCCTTCCCGCTGTCGAAATCTGTAACTTGCTATTCCAAAACTAGAATCAGGTTGCTTTCAACCAGTTTTACAACCTCGACAGCGCCTACTTGCATAATCTCAATTATACCGACTCTCCCCCGGAGATATTCGCAGATTTAGTGAACTTGGGGTGGGATATGAATGCGGACAGTCCTTGGGATTTATTTAACATTGATGCGTTGATGGAGACGCAGTCTGCAATGGGTATGGGTGGATCGAGTGGGGAGGGAGTTTTCTCTGGTTATTGAAATGAAATCTTCGGGTTCCTGATTTTAAGATAAAGAGCTGTAAAGATTGACTGTGCATTACTTATTGTAATTTTTGTGCCCCACAAAGGCTGAAATTGTTATTATTAGATTTCTTTCGTTCTTTCTTGAAAAACCTCGCGCTGTTACTGCCTTGGGTGCAAGCCTTATTATAGTCTATATGGGATTTGATAAATACCGATAGATACAAGTGCAGCGGCGAGAATATATACCCACCGATATTTTGGAGTGTCACGACGACGGCACCGCTGTAATGAATCCCGAACGAGTCCTCCGACCTTGTCGTATTTAGTATAACCAAGTCCTCCAAAAGTTTTTGAAGACTTTGTGGAGTAACTGGAATTTGAATGAATCGTAATCCAATCACAGGCAAACCGCGACATCGCCGGCATGCACATCTGTTCATGATACTCGTCGTAGTAAAAGCGTGATAAATTATCACGGGCTCTGAAACTTTGAAGTTCTAAGAAATGCGTAACTCAATTACAGGCAAACCATGACAGTGACACCGGTATCCGTGAATGATACATAACATGAGTTGCCATAAGACGCTAGTGGGTTTTACTGGAAATCAACAGATAATTTCATCTTCAAACGGTCATGTAGTATACGTTTATATGTATCACTCTGTTCTGAAGGTGAACCACTGCAGATCTACTTACAGGACCATCTAAGCATGTAAGGTACCGAAATCTGTGTCTCCTTTCCATACTAGTAAGATTTATTTGAGATCGACTCAAGATTTGATTTTAACCATTATACTAAAGCGTCGGTATGTGACTCGAGACTTGACTCAACTCGAACTAGAAATCATTGATTTATGCGGGGTTGGAGTACTTACAATAAGTGTCATTCATTACCTCAGACCTTGCGGTTCTTCTTTGTTAGAAAGGAATGCTACCTGATTTAGGATCTTATAATGCAAAGAAACGATGTGGGTAAATTCTGTAGCCCAAAGAAAATTTTGTCTTATTCGACGCTGCAAGTATTGATCACAAGTAGTACTTTTTGTCCTTGTAAAATCTTGGGCTGCATACTACTGCTTCCGGTGTCGTTCCGGATGTCACCGCAAAGTAAGCCATTGATTGTTTCAAGTTGGTATACAATGAATAATTACTGATTAACCCCTAAAAATTCTTATTCACTAGTACTACTGGCGTTGGCCCCATCATCGGGCGTAATGAGACCAAAAGAACTGACGCTCCCCGTGTGATCACTGGCACAGACCCCCTCAATACCAACAGATCATTCACACTCGACAGTGGTATGTGCCTTTCACTTTCGCTGCACATACATCTATTAGCTATTTCATTACTTTACAGAATTTTCATATCTCGTGGTGGAGAATACTTTATTTCCCCTCCAATTTCCGCTCTTTCTGGCAGGCCCGCCGCCTGAACTGTCGTATTTTGATATTCAAAGGACCAACTTTACTGATTGGGTGATTTGTATTTTTTGTACTATATGTGACGGGGAAGCTGGCCACACTGGGAAGCTGGCCATCTGATGAATAACTCCTTGCAGAGTATATATCGGTCATGTCTGGGGGCTCTTATAAGCAAGTGAGGATAGTGCCTCCTTGTATACAAGAGCATGTGGGGTAGCGTCAAGACCGTCGGGAAAGAGCGGCAAACGAAGAGGAGAAATAGCCGAGATCATGTGATTTCCTTAATTGGTTGACTCTTGACTATCGCTGTTCTGGCCATAACTTATGTTCCTCAGTTTAAGGTGTTCTCCCCACCAGGAGCTATAAGGGGCTCGCAACGATCGGTTGAGGACAGCCGGCGCTGGTAGCGACGGTTGCGGATCGACGAACCAGCTCGCCTCCATCTCCGCTTTTCCGACATTATCCGTAACGGTTAACCGGTTCGGCTATTTTCCGTGCCGGTGTCACGTGACTGCCAGCACACAACGTGTCCTGGGCTTCGTTTCGCACTAGCGCGGTTTCTTCCTTCTCGACCACCACTGTTTCTTCCTTTCTCGACTATCACTGTCGCCCCACTCCACCCAAATCCTCTGGCCAGGCTGTTGACTCAAGCGTCTCGTGTAGAGGGCCCTTCGATTCCGGCTAACTTCATGGTCAGAGGTACAGGTGTGAGTTGAATGGAGTGGTACTGGTATCTCTTTCCCCGGTGCTCTTTCCGACGATTACTGGTTCCTTCATTGTCAAACTCTTCTCCCCTCTTTCCCGGTGCTCTTTCCGATGCTTACTGGTTCCTTTGTCTCCAAACTCTTCTCCCCTCTTTCCCGGTGCTCTTCGCCAATGCTCACTGGTTCCTTTTCGTTATCAAACTCTTCTCTGGCCCCAATATCATTCCCACGTGCCATCTACTGCTTGCTTGCTACTATTCTTGCTTCTTTGCTTAGCTTCCTGGTCAGTTTTGGGTGCGTATGGTTTCCTGTTGGTCCGTTTGCTGAGGGTTGACTGGCAGCGCATCCTCCTCTATAGTCATTCTTCGCTTCGCTTGCCTTCCCATCCTGCCCTCAAGGTAACCACCTCATGCGCTATCTATACCGGTCCATACTCCATCAAAATGACTCGCTCTTCCGCCTCTCTGTGCACGGTCATGTCTCTGTCATTTTATTGCGGTGTGTTGGCTCGTAATTACTATTTTTTTCGTGTCCATTGATGAATCCAACTCTAGATAATCATGCTCCGTCTACAATGCCACCGATGTCTATTACGAAATCCTCAATAGCCCTGAACCCAAATACTCAACCTGAATACTTGATCGCTTGACTGCATTCCTGGTATCCTTTAGTATATTGTTGGTGGTGTTCCGATACCTACACCTTTACTTTCTTGGTATCTACGTATTTTATATGTTAATCTACTTCCCCGCATTACATGATTTTCTTGTGGTTGCTTGCTATCTATATGGTTACTTGACTACATCGTGCTTATTGTGTGAAATACAAATAATCAAAATGTTCTTATTTCGGAAAACATCTCGAGTCAAATGTGAGAATGTAACGTTTGGTTGTATTAACTTCGTGAGTATGGTATATGTATGTAGCTAGTGTGAGATATGATAATATAGATGTCATTACAATAAAAAAATGTAAGAGGATGAGTAGTGTTGCACGTGACTCCACTCCACTCCGGCTAGTCGCCGAGTCGAGCCGGTTTTCGAGTCGCGGCTTGACTCGTGACTCAAGTCGGCAGAGTCATTTGGAGTCGAGCGTGAATTTCGTTCCAAATAGACCGGAATTCCACTGGAATTTCTGGGGTTAAAACAGCTTAAAGTTCTTTAAAATATACTTAATGACTTCAAAAAGGTATTTAAAGGCAAAGCAAGTAAGTAGAAATGTATCTGGAAAAATCCTCGAGATCGGTATGACCCTGTCATAACCAGATTCTCACGGCTTTCTCATGACTGAAATTCACATTTGAGCCATTGTACGAGGTAAGTGCTTATTTTTACCAACTTCAATCACTGTATGAGTTTATTACAGGCTAATGTACTTACTTGTAGCACTTTTGCTACCTCCTTCCTTGAAAGAGCCATTTTCGACTGACTCCAATTGACTCGAGTCGGAGTCGAGTCAATTTAAATGACTTTTTTGCCGAGTCGAGCCGAAGTGAGTCAGAGCCGAGTCCTGACATCACTAAGGATGAGCAACAACATGGCTAGCCCCTTTTCCTGCTCTGACGAGTTTGTCGAACTCCAGAAGCTTGGTGCTTCTTACGGATAGCATTCAGGAGAGCAGTTATACCATGCTTGTGCTCAGGATATGCCATGCAAAAGGCTTGCTCGTCGCCATCGTATCTTAAAAAGTATTCAGTCAAAAAATGCATTAATATGAAAATCATGACCCACCCATCCAAGAACTCCTTCGCTATCATCTGACGATGTCCATAATGTACCTTTCTATTTATTTCCGCTGCCCACTCTTTAGGCCAATCTTTCAATGCTTGTGTTAGGCCTCGACTCGGATCGGCGTATTGCCAGTCCTTGACAGCTATTTTCCAAGCTTCTGAACCGCAAGATCGTGAGATTGGGGGTATGATGGGAATGTTGGATGCCGATGAAAGAAATGACATGGAAGTCGATGCCGCGATTTGGGAATATACTGCGACAGCTGGTCCAAGTGGAACCGATATTGGGGTAGGAGGTATCACTGGCTGAAAACTTGTAGTCGGATGCTGGGGAACTATTGGATATAGAATGGGATTAGGAGAGTAATAGTTGGCGACTGGGTGAGGGTATGATGCAGAGGGATAGGATATAAAATCATTTGACTGTGATGACCATTGTTGCTGTTGGGAAGTGAATTACGAGAAGCTATTTTGCATCGATTGCACTGTGCTCGTGAGCTTGATAACACTCTGGATGAGTGAGCTTGAATCCGAATGGTCCGAATGGTCCGATGTCCCTTCTTCTTGTTTCTCTGTGGGGCATAGTGCATTGCTATGATCTTCCTCGTATGTATGGAGTTCATCAAGAAGATATCGAATTAGTGTATCACGCTATATAATTGGAAATCAATCAATGGCTATTGACTCTTCACATAAAAAACGCACATGCTCGCCATCGGCCCATCCACCCCACCATCGTATCCTTGCGAGAGTCCATCGTTCGCCAATTGGTGCATACATAAATCTGTATTGTGCCCCACCACGGTGGAAACAATGTGTGGTGAACTCACCAACCCCTTTTACACCAGCCTCGTCTGCAGCAGTATTGATGAGAGTGTTTATAGACTTGGCACTAATCGGCTCCTGGCGCTTGAGTGAAGTCCAAGTCGTGTTGAATGCGGGAAAGATGTAGTCCTCTGGATCGAGATGTTTGTCTGGACCCAGGAAATATTTCTCGTAGTGCTCGATCCAGGCAAGAACATGGGTATACATGCATGCCCAAGGTGTCTTCGGTTGTGGATATATCATAAACTCGTGCCCTACAAAATGTGATTCGAGCAGTGGAAAGGTGTTCATAAAATGAAGTTACGTACCATTTAACTGATGTTCGTTCTTGCTCATTTTTTTCTGCCAACCTTTTCGTTCCTTCAAATTTACCTTAAAACATGCGGTGCGTTTCTTTCCACTAGGATGAGGGGGAGGATCAAAGATAAAGTGTTTCCGCTTGAGTTGTGCCGTTTCATTGTTTCTATAAAGTCACAAGGATGTAAGTATAATTTTGACATAACAGAGAAACCATACCATGTCCAAAGTGTCATTCCAACAGAAGAGTATGCGTTCCAGAAGAGTTTCCTTGTTTTCAACCCCAAGTTCTTCAACGAAGCGTTGTCAAGGTCATTGGGGCACTGTGTTTGCAAAACGACCCATATCTTCTCAAGGTCACCCATCGTCATCGGTCTAGTATGATTCCTGTCCGCTTCACCATTTTTATTATGACATGTCTTTAGCATCCGTTCTACCTCTGGCGAACGGACAGGATTTCCGACCCACTCTTGTGTTAATTCATCCTTATGGAATCGTTGGCTTTCGTGATATTTGTTGCCCTTCCTGTATGCATTTTATATCATTATTAGAAAGGATAATTTAATGTGAAATGGAACAGTACTGACATTGTGTTATAATGCAACAAGAATGCAGCATGGACTTGGTCGACTGTCGACTTTCCACACCCTTCCGCAAAACACTTCTCGTGCATATACATAGCAATTGCCTCTGGAGTACACTCTACCGGGGCACCATCCAAGCATGTCTCGAACTCGGGATCCAGCTCTGCATTGACTTCTAAATCAATTTCTGACCACGCTCCAGCTTCCCACGCTCTCCAAGCTTCTTCGACTTCTTTCTGTGTTATCGCATACTTCTTGGTCCAGTCCCTGCCCCGATTGACATGTCCTGCATAGAGTTTGTGAGTCTTTTCAGACTTTCCGTGTTTCTTGATATTTTCGTGGATTTCTTTGCGAAGGTCCGAGTGTCGTTTCGGTTCCGTGGATTGAGCTGCTAGTTTCTTCTTTCCATTCGTCTTTTTCTTTCGTGTTTGAGGCTTCGTATCTTTAGCTTGTCCCATTGGGCACACGAGTGGGGATGGTTGAAACTCGAGAGGGTGTCACTACCCCTATTTCTTGCAGAACTGAACATAGCCACGCATGGAAATGTGAAAAAATGTGACATTGTTTCAGGTATGTAGTTAGCATTCACGTCGACTAAAAAGGTTTGAAAAAATCAAGCAATATACATGATATATACTAGTCGAGAATGAGGTCCATATCATCCGAATCAAGGGTGAGGTCAATAAACATTAACCCTCCATTTTCGACAGGCGAGTCATTGTCGTCACTGGTCAAATCTATAACATTGTCCGTTATGTCTGAGTCATCTTTTTCATCCTCTTGCGTTACACCCGTCGAAGTTAAGGTCGAAGTTAAGGTCGGGTCGAATACATCATAAGCACTGTCAAGCTTCATGATGTTAGTAATGTTATAGTGAAAAAAGTGACCAAGGCATACCAATTGAATTTTAAGCCTGACCGATATGGTCTGTGCCTTTTGAACATATTCATTCCGAAGTCGGCTGACAAACGGCGAATTTGCTGCAATGAGTCCAGCAGGGACCCAAAGTTTCATTGTGGTCCGATCATGTGTCGCGGAAAGACCAGAAAGGCGTGCAGTTGTGAGCGAAAACAACCACACAATATCGAATTCAATGTGGACAAGAATACCGGATTGAGACTTCTTCACATTGGATAGACCAATGACATGGTCTGTCTGTCCCTGCAGCAAGGAGAATATCAGATATAAGATCTTGACAGGACAATAATAACGAACCTTGGCTAGTTTTCGAATACATACAGCAGGCCAGACCGATCGCTCAAACTTGGTCATGATTATACCATCCAGACCCCACGAGAATAGTTGGTCAGATAGCATGCCGAAATATGGAACGTCGACATCGTCGGCAGTATTCGGTAATGGAAGGAAAGGTCCAGGCGATACAAGAGGGGAAACATAGTGACGGACTGTATTTATATCTGGAAAGCCGGCCGGGATACTTGATGCAGCCTTTGGTCGTTTGCTACCAATGAAAGAATCCGGGTCATGCTCAAGGTGATGTTTTAGTGCTGGTGTCCACTTTTGGTTCAAATAGTTCTGTAATTCGGTGTTGGTGTAATCCTTGCTGGCAAAGCGCAGCGTCGTGCCAAGTGATGTATTGGTAAGAGCGTGTGCTGTTACTTTCCCGCAGTGGTCAATACCCTAGTATTCAGGTTTCAGGGCCAACAAGATATAGATGAGAACTATCAACGCACCGCACTGTAATCTCCACCTTGTAGTAAGGCAAAAAGGAGAAAGCCGTCGGACATAATCGGAGTCTTCTTTTGGGAGGGAAAATCTGAAGCGTCATAAATTGCAACGACATCGGGATGTTTTTTGTCTGTAGCACTAAAAGAGCGCACTTGTCAGCAATGTGATTTTCAAAGTCAGAATAAACACCTACTTGCGTATAATCTTCTGGGCTCCAAATACCAGAGCATCACTATCGTCGGTGAGGACAGCATCGATACGGCCTAGTTGATTCAGATGAGATAGCTCTGCCTCGGCTTCGCCAGGTGCCTTCAAAAATGTCAGTATTTTGCAATAAATCAACAGACTCGACACATACTGTAATTGAATAGTGTCCAAATGCCCGAAGAATATCGACTGTTCTTGCAGTCATCCAATGAGGAATCGCTCTCACGGATTTCTTCCGTTTGCGGCCTGGTCGGTCTGGTCCATCGAAAACGGCAAGAAGGATGACTGGAAGCTGTGAGAATCGAGAAATGCGGAGGAACATATTACGAAGTTCAGGATTCTGGCCGAGTTGTGCATGAGAGCGAATATGCTTGCTCCTGAGTCCAGTTTGGAACTGGGAGAACCATTGGCTGAAAAAAAAGGTCAGAGTGTTAAAACATCAAAAATGAAGTACATACCTTATATCCACACCAATCTTGAGAAATTGCCCGGTACTGATAAAATGCTGGTAGGCGAAAGCCTCCAGGGAAATAATCTGCCGAGAAGGTGACACGATCTATGAAACAAATTTGATGAACAAGTTGTATCAATAGAAAATAAGCTTACCTCCCATAAATCCCGGATGCCCATTTTGAAGACGAAGTTAGGTGCGAAACGAAAGATGAAAGGCCCCCTAAAAAGACAGCTTAAGTACCTAGGGGTCAATTACCGAAAGCGGACAGGAGAAAAACTCTGGGTATGTGTAGAGTCATAGACATTGAAAGCCAGCCATCGATGAGTAGTAAATCTTGGGAAAGAGTTGATATGCCATATGCTGTTCAACCTCCTTAGACTTGAAAATGTGCATAACTATTGTAAATGAGTCAGTCAACAGAGAGGACATGACGACAACAAAAAAAGAAAATGCGAAGATGCGGGCAGTCATCTTGAATTTATGAACAGCAGTTCAGAAGTGCCATGTTTTGGAAGAGAGAGCCAGGAAAAGTGAAATCCACAGATAGTTTAGGGAAATAAAAAATTATTTGAAGAAAGAACGGTGAGACTGCTGAAGGTATTGTTGACGAGGGAGCGGGTACACGCGTCAGCCCAAAGGTAACCACATGTTGGTCACGAGACTGGCTGACACATGATCTCAACCCAGTACCCATGCCCGCTTGTTCCTTCTGTGTGTGCGACGGTGTGCCAGTGTTCATAAAGTTGTTATCATCTGGAAAGTGTTTGGAACTAATGCAAGAGCTTCACGATAACTCATTTATTCAATTTTGAATATCATGAGCTTCTAATATCTTACTTTCCAGAGTCATTCTGAGATGCCGACTTGAATTTAAAAGAATAAGGCCCATATAAGTGCGAATAAGTAAAAGATAAGCTGGATTTAAGGTAAGCGATACATCAGTTTAAGACGGCAGACACGGCCAGAAAGGCAGAACTGGTTACCTTAAACTGATGCCAGCTAGCCCACTAAATACATACCCGACGCCTCTAGTGACAAGCGAGTCACCCCCCTCAGATCTCTAGCCGTTCATGCAGGCTGTATTCTATTCACCGTTAAGCACAAGACTCTACGAGCCGTTCAAATCTGCACCCTTAAGCTTACTAGTGTACTGACCTGTTCAAGTCAATTTGGTTTGTTTATTCCGAGTCTGTAATACATAATTTGAGTCTGTAATAAAGGATAAGTTGCTTTCGGGCACAGACTGCACATGTAGAGAACTTTGAATATAAGGAGAGTGTACCGGCACTGTGTACATCTAAGTGTATGGCATAAATTTCCGAACTTGACCACTTCACTTCCGGACAAGTTTCCTTATTCAGGCCCTGTAGTTCCTTTCAAGCACAGATTGCACATGTACAAAACTTTGAATATAGACTAAGAGAGTGTCATTTGCCCCTGCAAACAGTGTACTAGCACATACGTCCATGGCATAAATTTCCGAACTTCAAGTTGACCGCTTCGCTTCCGGACGAGTTTCCTTAACCAGATGTGTTTCCAGCTCGGACGAACCGCTACCAACCACCACTACCGACAGGGTCCCATCACAGGCGACATTTCCGTGTGTTTTTCCGTGCGTTTAAGATCGATCCCCTACGTTTATCGTTTCTTGTAAATATTGGCTTTTAAAAGGACTTATCAACAAGACGGCCGTTTGACTTGCTCTTGGGCTCATTATATTTTGCTATGTATATACATTATTATACACACTTATATAGCTTGTTTGAACTCTTTAACCAGATCCTACCTCCGAGACAAGCTTTCGGTATCACATTTAAGGCCACCATGTATTTAGATGGCCCTAGTAAGTCCAAATGCCTGTAGATTTGTACCATATTGTACACACATAAGATAGATGCAGTTTGAATCATTAACCTGATTTTTACTCATTTTTACGCAACGAATTGAAGCAGAAAAAATTCCTTAGCCCTGATGGTCAAGGAAAAGGAAGACCGAGAACTGCAAGGTTGTGCACTTGCATTCAGAGCATGTGGGGCTTGATTAAGAGTTATTTCTAGCATTTAATTATCCATAGAGCCACATGAAAGCTTACTAGTCACAGTTTGTTGACTTTACACCTCGTAGAGATAATCTAGAACAGGTGCAAGAGTAAATTGGCTTTCTCATCAAAAAATCATTTTGCCTCAACCACCCAGAAATAACTTTATTCCATAGAATAATCTCATACAAGATGAACTATACTTATAAACACTAGTGAGAATTGTTTTGCACATCATCGACCACTCTTATGTGTTCATACTCATATCTGGGTTTTACATAGGTTCTACTTCTCGGAATACAGAAATTTAACCGAGAAAAACCCTATCAGAGTATCCCAAACACATACTTGCAGTCAGCACATATTATCTAGACCATGTCTGGCACTGTCCCGCTCCGATACTCCCTAAGAAGTGAGCAGGACGAGCGGTACCAGAGTATTTTCCCACGACTGGCCAGGTACCCGGTTTTGACCAAAAACCGACTCGCGTCAGCAAAATATTCACCACACCTAAGCCGCTGGGTGTAAAATCCTAAAACTCATAGGCAACATGCCTGAGGGATCTCTTTAGCCTCTGCCTACAGCTTTATTGAGATTGATAATCTTCTCGACCTGATATCTGGGAAATGGCATGCTTAGGTGGCCAGGTTCCCCCTAACAAATAGTACTGATAAATTGCGAATAATGTACGAAATCGTAACGTTTAGGTTTCAAACAGTTAATAAATCTATTCATTGTGCACGTCTTGTGGTAAGAATATAGTTGGCCGGGAGTTGTCTTGAATGCAGGAAGTATAATCTGTATCCCGACAGAGCAGTAGTACATGTTTCACACACTCCAGGCCCCAGGGAGCAGGAGATTGACATGATGTGCTAACTCGAAAAGCTTCAGGGTAAGTTGTAGTCACTGAGAAAGTTGAAGACGCGACTGCTCCACAACGTCAAGTGAAGAGAATTGTAACTGTGACCCAGAGGTCACCTTGCGCTAGTGATTCAAGAAGCTCATGATGTGTCGTTGTTATCAGGCTGAAGAAGATACTAGTTTATTTGACTATTATTCTGTTCGCAAGAGCATTAGCAAACCTCACTCGATTCTACTTAAGTACCATAGAAGGTCCGCAATTCATCTACTTCAGACCATGAGGGCACAGATCTGAGCTGGCAGAGTTATCTACCGGCCTCTTCGCTCTTCTATAAGAATGATCACCGATATACCGTAGTACTAGTAGAAAAGTAATGGGAGAAAAGGTCATGGCCGGACAACCGGCAAAGCCAACAGAACTCGATGCCTACATCTGCCTTGATGCATTGACCATTGTCCGAAACAGGTTGATCGTGATCACTCCATTTATCAACAGGGTAAGAAACCTGTCAAGACTCAAGAGACCCTCACTCCAAGCAACAAACACCGCTACAGGTTCTTTGGTTCTGGTGGGAATTGCTTCATCTAATATCCAATCATGCATGCCCAATGATCGACCGTCATCCGAGAAAAAAAGTAAGCTCTGTCGTAATTACTAATGACACAGCAAGGCAGGAAGTCCAAAAGCAAAAAAACACGACAAAAAAACACAAAGGACAAAAACACGCACTTTTTGTAGGTATAAACCTCCGACAACAAAACTGTTCACCGACAATTCCCACAAGCCCCAAACGATCCATCGAGAACCCAACCGCCGGAGCCAATTCCAAAGTCGCATCAAGTTGATAGATCAAGTTTACATATCGTTCCATCGCCATATCATCTATCCATGCATCGTTGATGATTGATACAACACACCATTCCCAACGTCCCAATGTCCCATCCGCAATCCCACCCGTCATCAACCAACACGCCAGTCAATTCGTCCAATCCACATCAACATCCAAGTCCGCGTCAACCGAATCTAATTCGTTGTTTCCGTGCTGTTGGGGGTTATTCAAATCGTAGGTAGGAGTAAGGTATGGGTAAGAGCGCATGTAAAGCGCCGGAGTGATCTAACACAAGTCGGTTGAGAAGAAAAAAGTGTACAAGTGGAGTAAAGAAACCAAGAGATTTTCGTGTACGTGAGCCATTGAGCGAATAGGCAAAGTCGTGCATAGTCGTTGGCCACCATCAAGTAGGGAACGGGTTTGGTTGAGTTCCAGGAACGAAAGCGAAAACACAAGAAATAAAATAAAACGAATCAGCGGTTAGCTCAAATGATTCTAACTCCAAGATGCACAAAAAGAAAAAAAAAGGTGGTATGACATATCCAAGATGACGTTCTCGGAGCGAACAAACAAGACCTAGATTGGGCCCATTACTTATGCCATACGATGCGCATATATGCGTGTGATTCATTACCAGTCCAGCAGTAAAACGAGGAAGGAGAGGAAACAGCACCGAAAACAATGAAAAAAGGTATAAGGACGCACAGGTAACGGCCTCTTATCCTTCCTTTGTACCCACATTATGGTCCGAGGCCGTAGCTGCGACGAATTCGATCAAGAGTAGTCTGAGTTTGCATGTGCGTAGATTATTCGAAATTGGGATAGTAGGGAGATACGAGAAACGTTAAGGACGAGGACAAGGACGAGAGGATGGAGGGTTGGAAGCAGTAACAGTAGAACGAAATTGTTAAAGCAGTGAAGAAAAGGCAATGTCGGGAGAGACGCAGCAAAGACAGAACGATTAGGCCACGTACAAGAAAGCGCTGAGTGTTACAGCCTTTGATCATCCCAAACCCAAACAACCCGGCTAGAACAGATAGAAGACCAGAAACGCCAATGAACAAGAAAAGAGAGGAAAGAAGGGGAGGGGAGGGGAGGAAAGAGAAGGGAATTCTTGGTGATGAACAAGCTTGATGCGTCCAAGAACCGATAGGTAGACGAACCTCGTAGGCTAGAGAAGACGAAACGAGACAGATTAACTTTCTTGGCATTGTGAAAACTGAACATGAGCAGACGAGAGGACGGACGTACCAACTTCAACTAAGGAATAATAGGTGTAGCTCTGGCAGAAGAGATAGGAAAAGAATGATATGACGGCGTGGACGGGGGCATGTAAAGGATCCGAAGGCTGGTTGGATAATGAGTGGGAGTATCGAGGAGAGCAGAGAAAACGTACATTTGGCGCTGCTCAGCGGGTTGGTATATGTTCTGAATATAGCAAATTTCAGCCTTAAGCGGCAAAAAGCGAGAGAAGACAGAGAGAGGAAGGCGAGGAACACAGACCGGCAATGTTGGTACACGGAGCATGAAGAGATGATTACAGTCTGCACAGTGACGAACGTTTAGCAACGAAGCGAGAGAACTGAAAGGAACGGATACGCACAGAACAAGCACCCGCAATTGTCCAGTCTATGAGCATCCCAGTTGAGCGACCCCGACTCCCAGAAACTAGACTGGTCGATGGTCTGGGTGTTGTCAGAAAGACAAGACATATCTTTCCTGTGCGCTTTTTTTTCGCTGGTGTTGATTTGTTTTGAGGCGAGTCAAGGGTGTTGAGAGTAACAGAACGGAAAGGCGAAGGAGAAATGATCGAAGATCGAAGAAAACGCGTCAACGGCCCACGTGGGCCGTTTCCGTTTACGTCAGTTTGCGGTGTCATTACCGCCCCTAACATTATGGGGGCGCGAATACTTAATCCCAAGATTTACTCTCAAACGTTATATGAAAAGGAAAAAAGCCCTTCTTACTTGATCACTACACCTTCGCGCTTCAACCTGAAACCTCTCAAGTTCAAGCTACTCCACTGGCCTAGATCGACTTCCCACTAAGTATACAGCGCGAACGCATGAACACTGAAGGTTACTGAAACGTTTTAGTGAATGACATGCGAATACCTCCGTCACAGAAGACGACCCCTCGTCCCAATGGATGGTACTGTTGAAGGAAGCGAAGCAACTTACCCAAAACAATGTGATTTGACTACGTATTTCACACTGCACAGAAGATGCCAATGGCTATTTTTGAACACTTACCTGCCCTTGAGGGCCGAGCTATTCTCTGAATTGGGCAGGATAAGCGTTTACAAAAATTTACCGACAAGATATCTGTATAAATAGGAGATGAGGAAGATGAATGTCATTTTTAATGGACATTTGCCGATCATCTTGTTAACTCTGTCATAGTACTAACCTCATCGAGGGCAACAGACACCCCCTTCTTTTATCTTAACTGCTTGCTCCTAGTAGATCTATCTGTGACAGCAATGACATACTTAATTTCTTTGATGTTGCAGCTACTGGTAAAACGCGTTGAGGATCATCATACTTAGACCCAGTTGATGCACTCCCACTTGAAGACGGTTTCTTTTATACAACACCGACGAGTAAAAAAAGCAGAATAAGTGCTTTGCACTTGTTAATGACAATTCTTTTATTTCGGCATCTGAGATGCCTACGATAATTGAAAGCCTACATATTTAGTTTTGAGGTTTTTTTACCTTTGTAAGTACTAGAAATCCTTGGCAGACTTATTGCCGTTTGCATAAAAGTTGGCGCGGCATGTAAACACGCATAAATTTGATCATTTCACTGCTCATCGTGCGCGACGAATATCTCGTCAACGAGTACACCTTTTACCTTCAATCCAAGTGCGTTTCAATACTATTTTTCAATGTCTAGGGCGCCCCATAGTCGGTTTCATAAAATACCATGTTTTCAGGTACCCTTCAATTTTGGTCATTTTCACCAGTATTTGAGCGATTCTACTTGAACAGAGAGTGCTACCGTCACGGTTAGGGTATGTAAAGCTCCATAGGGTATATCCCGAGGGCGCCCCATATAGCAGAAGCGTATCTCGTGAGCATAGCTTGTGTATGCATTGCAGGTGCGTGTGAAATCAACTATTCTCATGTTTTGACCACTACCATGGCTCGTGGCCGCTCGCTTTCTCAAGACTTACGATGTTCACTCATTCATATGGACTGTCATCTTCATTTGGAAGATGTTGTTAAGTATTCTGGTCTACCAAGGTGCACAGTGCAACACACTTTTGAAGACTACTGGACAGAGGGACATGGAAGGCACACAAGGATGATGGAGGCACAAAGAAGAGCTGGGAAGAGCTGGGAAGATAGATAGGGCCAAGACTGCTATATGTACTCAATTCTTATTCTGACCATTTGGTTGTGTATGAAGTAAAAATGCGTGATGGACATAAATCTACTCTATTGTGCCTGGCCACTCACTTCATACTGCATGGGGCGCCCTCAAGATATGCCCTAAGGAGCTTTACATACCCTAACCGTGACGGTAGCACTCTCTGTTCGAGTAGAAATGCTGAAATACTGGTGAAAATGACAGAAATTAAAGGGTACCCAAAAACATGACATTTCATGAAACTAAATATGGGGCGCCCTAGATATTGAAAAATAGTATCAGAATACACTTGGATTGAAGGTAAAAGGTGTACTCGTTGACGAGATATTCGTCGCGCACGATGAGCAACGAACTGGTCAAATTTATGCGTGTTTACATGCCGCGCCAACTTTTATGCAAACGGCAATAATTAATCATTTGTATTAACAATACGTGTTGAACGTACAGTGGACTATCAAGAAGATCCATGGCTTGCGATCAAAGCCCGCAAGTAGATTGCAAGCGCTTGTCACGGGTTACGGCAATGCCCCACTTTTGAATTAAACGGCATTCCCCGTGGTGTTGAAACCTTAATTTCTCGAGATATGAATTGGTGGTCACATGCATTTGACTTTTCTTCACGTCGTCTTGCCGAACACCATAGTCTGACATTAGCGCTTCAACAAGTTTTCAAAACCCATTGCCAGCTGTGAGAATCATGA
Organism: Dendrothele bispora CBS 962.96; assembly: GCA_004369135.1. Classification (NCBI taxonomy): domain Eukaryota; kingdom Fungi; phylum Basidiomycota; class Agaricomycetes; order Agaricales; genus Dendrothele; species Dendrothele bispora. Next base: position 17,051 of record ML179959.1, on the reverse strand, counting down.
GTGGTTCCAATCTCAACTCAATGTAAGAGACTTTATTTGTTTCTTCTTTGGAGAAAAATTGATATAAGAGTCACTAGTCCTGGAAATAACGAGTATTTGCTATTTTGTTGTATGGAAGTATATCAAACTCAAACTTAAAAAATTATAGAAGCTATCGAAGTACCTCTGGGCAAGCTCAATCAAGGATTGGGTAAGCAACTTGGGAAATTATAAAATAACTGTTGTCAGATAGACTGAATATAAACAGGTTCTTTGAAAATAGCCATGGCAATATTTTCAATTCACCAGTCACCAATGTAGGAGGTGATCAAATACACTATCACATGTCTGGTATGGTTATATTTGTACATTAAAGCAGCACAAACAGTCATTTGAATTATATTTAGATACAAAAATTCAAGATATCCGAAAATGGATTGGGGCACCAGATCCTTCAACTAACTTTGTTGCAGCCTGCAATAAGATGACAGAAGGAACTGGCCTCTGGCTTGTGAATGATAGAAATTTTCAGGAATGGAAGAGTCAAGGTGGTTTATTCTGGTTGCAAGGCAAAGGTTGGTGTAATTTACATATTTATTGACATATTGATACTGACATTATCAATCAACCAGCTGGCTCTGGAAAAACATTCCTCTGGTAAAATTTTTTCTGGAGTCAACATTAAATATTGGACTGACATATATACAGCACAACAGCTATTAAAACTCTTAAAGGCTCTGGAAAACCAGTTTTCTACTTCTATTTTGATTCTCTGGATTCTAGTGAATCCAAGACCAAATATGAAGGGCTGGTTGCATCTCTTCTTACTCAAATTGGTACTCATTCAAAACATGACCACACTGATGTAGAGAGTCTTTATAAAGACAATGAACAAGGACACACCAAAGCTCCTGCTCATGATATGAAGATTACTATTCAGGAGACTCTCAAGAAATGTCCAAAGACCCAGGCCACATACATTTTTCTTGATGCAATGGATGAATGTAAAAGTGACAACCCAGTCAAAAGTTTAGTCCAGGATCTACTTATGCTACAAAACATTCATATCTTTGTCACCAGCCGCCACTCTGGCTCAGACTTAAGACAGGTTGTTAGTACTGGTTGGAACATATCTTTGGATTCTCTTGGTAGAAATGAGGATATCTCAGTACATATCAACAAAGCACTTACCTCAAATAAATCATTCAAGGGTTTGGAAGAAGAAATCCAAGCTGAACTACTTAAGAAGGCTGATGGACAGTAAGTTTATTTCTTATTATACAATACAACATAAACTGACAGAATGCAGGATACGCTGGGTGGACTGTCAGCTTACATCATTTCAAAAGCTTGGGACAAAAAATGCAATTAGAAAGGCTCTTCAATCTCTTCCAAGAACCTTGGAAGAGATATATGATCATGCATTGAAGAGCATTGATGAGTACCATAGAGATGAGGCCAAATGTCTTCTTCAATGGATATTGTTTTCCCACCAACCACTCACAATAAAAAATGTCATAGAAGTTCTGGCAATTGATACAGAAAAGGGAACAGTAAATGAAGATAGGAATGACCAGTTGGAGGATGATCTGGACAAAATCATCAGTTCAACTATAGTTGTGATCACTCAAGGTGAAGACAATGAGAAGAAAGTTCAGCTGGCACATCCATCAGTGAAGGAATTTCTGATTGAAAGAGAGTCAGGTCACTCAGACAGGATCTATATGGAAGAGACATTAGCACATATATTTATTGCACAATCATGCATTATTTATTTGCTACATATTGTGCATGTTGAATCAGTAGAGATGGCCCATGCAAAGTTTCCATTGACATGGTATGCTGTACATTACTGGGCAATGCATGTGGAGAAAGTTGAAAATCTAGATGAGAAAATGACCAAACTTGTTATGAGTTTGTTAAAATTTGAAAATAATTTCTTGAATGAAATCTTATGCTGGGATGAACCAGATCACTATACAACAACTTGTGTTTCCAATAAATATTGTGTTTCCAGTAAAAGCAGTTACATCAGGAAAAAGTCAAATAAGCCAGAGGCTATCCAAAGACTGTAATTAAGTGCCATGGCCGTCAATGGGCATCAAAGTCAGCCATGGAGGCCATGGCACACGCTCAATTTAACAAAATATCGTTGGCTGACTTTGATTATCTTTGGATAACTGTGGGACACTCCTGGGACACTCCTGGGACACTCCTGGGACACTCCTGGGACACTCCTGGGGCACTCCTGGGACACTCCTGGGACACTCCTGGGACACTCCTGGGACACTCCTGGGACACTCCTGGGACACTCCTGGGGCACTCCTGGGGCACTCCTGAGACACTCCTGGACACTCCTGGGACATCTTTAGGACTGCTCTGGTTTTCAAAGAGAGGCTTAAGCTACACACTGCTTACACATTCAAATAACAATCAATATATTAAGAGAAGCTGCTAGGATGTACAAGACATATCGACATATCTAATCAGAAATAGTACACTATAGTTTTATGACCATAGGTTTGCTTGATACTAAAGTAGTAAGAAAAGAGGAAAAGAAACACACAAGAATGATGGGAAAGGGCGATCAATGAAGCTAGGATAATATAGCTAACAAACAGGGAAAGGAGGAAAAGAAACATAGAGCGTAATCAGCAGGAGAAAAACAAAAGAAAAAGGACACACACCCAGCACAGTACCCATGATGACCCAGCAGTGAGCAAAGGAACTACAGAGTATGAGGTCAGCAGAAGAAAGACAATGTGTAGAAGAGGGCACACACCAGACTAGCAGCGTCTGTTATGACCAAGGCATAAAAAATGATAGAGAGAGGTGTGATGTGTGGAAACCGTGAAGAGAAGCTTCCCTTGAGTGAGCGCATACATATAGACCTCAGAAGGTGATGGAGTGAGGGAGCAGGGGAGGACTTGGGAGAGATGATGAGAGTTAAGAAGAAGAAGGAAGAGGTAGAACTCACGACGAAGTTTTCAACATCATGTGACTTGTAGCCCAAAAAGGAAACTTACACACAGTTGTGTGTTAATTACCAAAGCAGTCAGGGACTTTCTACGTTCCTTTGTTCTTTTTCCTTTGGGGTTTCACTAAAAGGGGGATAGCCCATTTGTGTAAGGCTCAATCCCTCAAATTACAACAAAAGATACAATACGTTCTAAATAAAATATTCAAGTCGGTCATCAAAAAAAAGAAAACTTCATAGCATGACAGTTACTGGACTGACCTGGACAAGTCTGGAGGCGTTCCCAATGTTTTTGGGGTCCCCAAATTCACTGGTGACAATCATTTGGCACCTGAATCAGTTGTTCTGGAGTTAGAGGCCCTTCCTTTATGGTATCTTGGGGACTTTATATCAGAGGTTCTAACGGTTCAAAAAATACAAGGGGCATTTATCATATCTATTTTTATGTTGTCTTTATGAATACAAAGTTTTGTGCTCTGCAGAGCATTGGTTCTTGCTCTAGCACCGTGTTCTCCCCCTCTCCCCTAGGACAGATGCATATCTCCATGAATCCTTGACTGTGTTCTATCATCCAGGAGTCATTTTTGAGGTATATTAATTAGTGCAACTCATTAGCACCAAAAAAATCACTCCCAAGAGTCCTGGATAGTCCTGGATAGTCCTGGGATAGTCCTGGGATAGTCCTGGGATAGTCCTGGGACACTCCTGGGCACTCCTGGGCACTCCTGGGATAGTCCTGGGACACTCCTGGACACTCCTGGGATAGTCCTGGGACACTCCTGGACACTCCTGGGATAGTCCTGGGACACTCCTGGACACTCCTGGGATAGTCCTGGGACACTCCTGGGCACTCCTGGACACTCCTGGGATAGTCCTGGGATAGTCACAGGAAAAACTATTAGGCTGTCACATGAATGATTGCCATGGCTTTGAAAGACAGCCTAAGGGTTAGCTAGGGCTGATAAGGACAGCCAATGACACACCCTTGGCTATCTTTGGCTTAGGGGCTCTTTCCTGATTAGTAGCTCAGATTCGATTGATCTTCAAGCTACCAGATTCTGGTAGAAATGTTTTCCAAGTCCCTGTACCAGCACCTGCTTCCTGGCCCAAGTCTCATCTTGCATACTTGGAATGGTATAAGAACCCTGTAAGCTTCAAGTCTGGAGGTCACAACATGCTTCGTACTTCTAGATTGCAAGACAGGAACAACCTTGTACAAGGTTGTATAGTGTCTTTATCATCCATTCGACAGTCAATAATGCTGGTACCAGATTGGTCCAGTAATATAACTCCTTCTCAATTAACATCTTCTACTGTTCTTGATGACTGTGAAAAGTTTTTCATCAATCTTTTGGACATTGTATTCTTATAAGACAATTTATTAACTACCAGTCTTTTTCTGTATTATATTTGTCATAGTCACTAAATAGTATGTCTTGCTCATTGATTTCCTGTATCATATGAACAATTCAGAAGTGCAGAGCTAATTCCTTGAGTCACAAGTTGTACTAAGTAAGAAAATTCATGGAAAAGTCCTGGGACAGTCCTGAGATAGTCCTGGGATAGTCCTGGGACACTCCTGGGACACTCCTGGACACTCCTGGGACACTCCTGGACACTCCTGGGACACTCCTGGGACACTCCTGGGATACTCCTGGACACTCCTGGACACTCCTGGGATAGTCCTGGGATAGTCACAGGAAAACCCTATTAGGCTGTCACAGGAGTGCACAGGCTCTTTTGGATTGCCATGGCTTTGAAAGACAGCCTGGGGGTGAGCTAGGGCTGATAAGGACAGCCAAGGACAACTTCATGACTATCTCTGGCTTAGGGGCTTTTTCCTGATGTATTCAGCATTATATCATACATGTCTGAGAGGAATGGGAGTGGGAGCTATTGTAAGACTACTACTAGTAGATGCAAAAGCTGATGTGAATGCCCAAGGTGGTTTCTATGGAAATGCCCTGCAGGCAGCTGCATATGGAAGAAATGAAGGGATTGTGAAGCTGCTGGTGGATGCAGAAGCTGATGTGAATGCCCAAGGTGGGAGATATGGAAATGCGCTGCAAGCAGCTGCATGTGGAGAAAATAAAGGGATTGTGAAGCTGCTGGTGGATGCAGGAGCTGATGTGAATGCCCAAGGTGGTGAATATGGAAATGCCCTGCAGGCAGCTGCATATGGAGGAAATGAAGGGATTGTGAAGCTGCTGGTGGATGCAGTAGCTGATGTGAATGCCCAAGGTGGTGAATATGGAAATGCCCTGCAGGCAGCTGCGTATAGAGAAAATGAAGGGATTGTGAAGCTGCTGGTGGATGCAGGAGCTGATGTGAATGCCCAAGGTGGGAGATATGGATATGCCCTGCAGGCAGCTGCATATGGAGGAAATGAAGGGATTGTGAAGCTGCTGGTGGATGCAGGAGCTGATGTGAATGTCCAAGGTGGTCAATATGGAAATGTCCTGCAGGCAGCTGCGTATAGAGAAAATGAAGGGATTGTGAAGCTGCTGGTGGATGCAGGAGCTGATGTGAATGCCCAAGGTGGTTTCTATGGAAATGCCCTGCAGGCAGCTGCATATGGAGAAAATGAAGGGATTATGAAGCTGCTGGTGGATGCAGGAGCTGAGGTGAATGCCCAAGGTGGGAGATATGAAAATGCCCTGCAGGCAGCTGCATATAGAGAAAATGAAGGGATTGTGAAGCTGCTGGTGGATGCAGGAGCTGATGTGAATGCCCAAGGTGGTGAATATGGAAATACCCTGCAGGCAGCTGCATATGGAGGAAATGAAGGGATTGTGAAGCTGCTGGTGGATGCAGGAGCTGATGTGAATGTCCAAGGTGGTCAATATGAAAATGTCCTGCAGGCAGCTGCGTATAGAGAAAATGAAGGGATTGTGAAGCTGCTGGTGGATGCAGGAGCTGATGTGAATGCCCAAGGTGGTTTCTATGGAAATGCCCTGCAGGCAGCTGCATATGGAGAAAATGAAGGGATTATGAAGTTGCTGGTGGATGCAGGAGCTGAGGTGAATGCCCAAGGTGGGAGATATGAAAATGCCCTGCAGGCAGCTGCATATAGAGAAAATGAAGGGATTGTGAAGCTGCTGGTGGATGCAGGAGCTGATGTGAATGTCCAAGGTGGTGAATATGGAAATACCCTGCAGGCAGCTGCATATGGAGGAAATGAAGGGATTGTGAAGCTGCTGGTGGATGCAGGAGCTGATGTGAATGCCCAAGGTGGTGAATATGGAAATGCCCTGCAGGCAGCTGCATATGGAGAAAATGAAGGGATTGTGAAGCTGCTGGTGGATGCAGGAGCTGATGTGAATGCCCAAGGTGGTGAATATGGAAATGCCCTGCAGGCAGCTGCATATAGAGAAAATGAAGGGATTATGAAGCTGCTGGTGGATGCAGCAGCTGATGTGAATGCCCAAGGTGGTTTCTATGGAAATGCCCTGCAGGCAGCTGCGTATAGGGAAAATGAAGGGATTGTGAAACTGCTGGTAGATGCAGGAGCTGATGTGAATGCCCAAGGTGGTCAATATGGATATGCCCTGCAGGCAGCTGCATATAAAGAAAATGAAGGGATTGTGAAGCTGCTGGTGGATGCAGGAGCTGATGTGAATGCCCAAGGTGGGAGATATGGAAATACCCTGCAGGCTGCTGCATATGACAAAAATGAAGGGATTGTGAAGCTGCTAGTGGATGCAGGAGCTGATGTGAATGCACAAGGTGGTGAATATGGAAATGCCCTGCAGGCAGCTGCATATAGAGAAAATGAAGGGATTGTGAAGCTGCTGGTGGATGCAGGAGCTGATGTGAATGCCCAAGGTGGTGAATATGGAAATGCTCTGCAGGCAGCTGCATATAGAGAAAATGAAGGGATTGTGAAGCTGCTGGTGGATGCAGGAGCTGATGTGAATGCCCAAGGTGGTTTCTATGGAAATGCCTTGCAGGCAGCTGCATATGGAGAAAATGAAGGGATTGTGAAGCTGCTGGTGGATGCAGGAGCTGATGTGAATGCCCAAGGTGGCGAATATGGAAATGCCCTGCAGGCAGCTGCATATTTTCAAGATGAAGCAATTGTGAAGCTGCTGATGGATGCAGGAGCTGATGTGAATGCCCAAGGTGGTGAATATGGAAATGCTCTGCAGGCAGCTACATATGTCAAAAATGAAAGGATTGTAAAACTGCTGGTGGTGGCAGGAGCTGATTTGAATGCCTGTCAATATGTGCACCCTTCTCAACCCATATGCAATGATGACACTCAAAACACTCCCAATTTCACTCAAAACACTGAACATAATTCTCATCATCAAAGCGCTGAATCCAGCAAAGTCTCACCTATACTTTCACATCAGAGTAACATTACCACAGTATCAAACTCAGGGAGAATAGTTGATAAGCCACATGTCCAAGATGACATTGGGAAAGAATCACAAGCAGATATTCAACTTCCTCAACAGCCAAACATTTTATAGTTACCCAGCTCCAGTGAAGCACATGTGACAGACCAAGGTTCCTCTTGTAACAACAATCTTCATGGCATATCCTATAACTCTGACTTCTTGAGCAACACCCACTCATGTGAATGTATAAACATTTTGTGGACCAGTGTCAAGAGGTTCTTTTTAAAAATCAACTAAACCTATAAAACTCATACATATATGATACATTCTGTTTTCTTCCATCTCTCAGCCAATCCATTGTTCAATACATAATTTGATTTGTTTTCACCTTCAATTTACTTTTCTGCAATAGAGTTTTCTTCAGCGGGTCTGGATGTTGTTGTACTATTGTGGACAGGGAAGTGTGATCAACAGGGAAGGGTAATCCATTTTTTATCTTTACTTCCAGCATACTTGCAAATTCTGGGATTTTTTGTAATCTAGTTTACACCAATTAGGCACAAAATAAACAAAATTGAAGCTGACTTATTGATGTTGAAGTGGACTAGTAAAAATTGCAATTACACTTCCCTGTCTGTGATAGTACATCAACTCGGCCTAAAAGGACCTCATAAAAGACTGCCAATTAACGAGTGAAAAGCATTTATTTTGCTTTTTTTATTCATGACTGTTGTAAAAACAGAAACCGTCATAAGTGGGAGTTGATGCACTGTATCCAAGTATGATAGTCCCCCACACATATTGCCAGTCTGGGTAACTGTAACATCAAAGAAAGTATGTTAATGCTGTCACAGAGGGGTCTACTGGGAACAGGCAGGTCAGACAAAAGAAGGGTGCCTGTTGCTCTTGATGAGGTTAGTATTATGACACACAACCCAGTGAGTTAACAAGATGATCAGCAAATGTAGTCTAATTACCCTGCCAAAATGATTTTCATCTTCCTTGTTTCATAGCTCACACAAATATTTTGGCAGTACATATTTGTAAATGCTTATCCTGTCCCATTTACAGGATGGCCCGGCCTTGGGCAGGTAAGTGTGCAAAATTGGCATCTGCCAAGTTCCCCTGGACCTGTACAGTGTGAAGTATATAGTCAAATCACATTGTTTAGGTACTTATCAATTATCCTTTGCTTTCTTCAACAGTACCATCCAGTGAGAATTTGCCAGGCATCATCCTCTGTGATGGAAGCATTCGAGTATCCATGTAATTTCTCAGTTACTTATTCCAGCAAACGGAATAATCGTAGACCGTTTCCAAAAAAAACGCATCCGGTAACTAATACCAAATATAGTCAATTAACTCCGACGGCAAACCAACGGCAAACGTTACTTCACAACCCGTGAGTATTTAATAATGTCTGCCGTCTAGCTCGGCTCTATAAAAGAGAACGATTCCAGGTTTATTTTGTGTGCGGAAAGCTATAGGAGAAGCTTGGACATCGTTGTCAGACTGTCTTCTGCTCATGGTAAACATAAAAAGTAAGTAGTCAAGTAGTGATAGAGTTGGAAGGGCGCAGGCGCCAATGAACCGTGGTAGGCCAAGTGTGGAGCTAATTGACTACATTTGGTAATGCTTACTAGACACGTTTTTTTGGAAACGGTCTACGATTATTCCGTTTGCTGTCACTAACACCTCAGGGCGTGTTTGGGTGCAGCCGCTTAGGTCTGCTTACGACCGGTTACCCTGCCAAATTTACAGATGGTGGGTAACCGGTCGTAAGCAGACCTAAGCCGTTGCACCCAAACACGCCCTCAGTAACCTTCAGTGTTCACGCTGTATGAGAAGTTGGTCACCCAGGTGAGTGGACTAAGTAAGTAACTTGAAGAACTTGACAGGGTTCAGACAAACGTGTATGGACAATTTAGATTAAAGTTCGTGCTCTCCACAATGTTAGGGGCTGAGCTACCGGACAAAAAGTGCCGCAAACTGACGTAAACAGAGATCTGGGCCGCTGACATTGTGTGATAGGTTCGGAGCAAGCCCCGCTTGCCGGAACCGGCAAATCCTTCATCGAAAGCGCGTCAACAACGCAAACAAACAAAAGGGCCAAACAAAATCGACCAATCACGAAGGGGCTTGGAACGAACCTATGACATTGACGTCCTCCATCATCTCTCCTTCGGTCTCCGTTCTATTTTTCTCCTCACCTCAACTGACCTCAAAGCAAAACAACGCCAGCGGAACAAAAGCGCACAGGACAAACATGTCTTGTTCTTCTAGTTTTCGGGAGTCGGGTCGTTCATAGGATTGGACAATTGCGGGCGCTTGTTCTGTCGTAGTGCGTATCCGTTCTTCAATTCAGTTCTCTCGCTGCGTTGCTAAACGTTTGTCGCTGTACAGACTGTAATTATTCCTTCAGTTCCGAGTATCGACATTGCCAGTTTGTGTTCCCCGCCTTCCTCTTCTCTTCTCTCGCTTTTCACCACCTGAGACTGAACATTTGCTATATACAGAACATATACCAACCCTGCTGAGCAGCGCCAAATGCATGCGTGTCTCTGCTCTTCTCGATACTCCCACTCATTCCCCTACATAGCATTTGGATCCTCTGCCCTCCGTCTATGCCGTCATATCATTCTTTTCTATCGTTTCTATTAGAGCTACGACTGCCACTTCTTAGTTGAAGCTGGTACGTTCGTCCGCTCATGTCCTGCGCGCGGCAGTCTTTCAAAATACCAATATTAATCCGTTTCATTTTGCCTCTTCTAGCCTACGAGGTCTATCTACCCATCAGTTTTTGAGCTTGTTTATCACCAACAATCCTCTCCCTCCTCTTCTTCATTGGCCGTGGTTCTGGACTTCTATCTTTTTTGGTTGAATCGGCGCTGGGTCTGGTATAACGGGTTGGGATCATCAAAGCCTGCTAAACTCGATGCTTTCTTGTACGTTGCCTGGGCATTCTATCTATCTTTGATCAGTCTCTTCTAACACTGCTCTACACTTTTCGTTCTATCAAATTCTTACTTTTCCCAACGCTCTCAAATCCTCCCGTCCCCTTCTCCCCTCCCTCTCCTGTCTCCTTACTCTCCTGGTTTCAAACGATCTGCACACGCAAATTCAGGCTACTTTTGGTCAAATTCGTTGCAGTTACGGCCTCGACCTTCTCCGCTGACACCCGTTCTGAACGACGAGTTCTCCATTCTCTCCGAAGACGAACTGAAGTCAGCTGCGACCGATGGAAAATCCGCGCAAATCGTTGTATACGTTCCCCGAACAAGAAGTGTCCTTGTGCTGCCCGCGCTCAGGCCAGTGAGACCTGCGAGTCGATTCTTCCTCGAAAGCAGCACGTCTATATTTCCATCGACCAACTCTCTTCGGTATCATGTACTCGACCATCTCGTCCATCAATTCTTCCCGCTCTCGAGAGACCTTGGATGACCTGAAGAACCTCGTTAGTGAACATAACGTCCAGCTCCCACTCTTTTGACGACTCTGTCCCAACACCCGATATTTTGAAACACTTCCCAATCGACCCTTCTGTCTGGAACATAATCATCCTCATCCCACTCCGTCCTCACCCGAATAGTCCACCATGTCAGGCATATCCAAAATCCTTGAAGGCCGGACTCATTCCCGCACCTAGGGAAGGTTTCCATTACGTCGGGTCCCACCTCCTCTTTCTATTTTGCAAAACGTTTCCGATAACTCGTCTCGAAATGCCATCTCGGTGCCATGTCGACTTTTCCGTGAAGCAGGGTTCAAATTTCAAAACGTTATCTCAAAGCGACAGAATTCACGTCGTTGAACCTTTCAGGTACTCGAAGCGGGAATAAGGGGCTCATCCTACTACCAATGCTACTGAAGATGAAAATCGTGGATGGATCTAGGGAAAACAAGTGGTGGTGCTCATAAGCGGTGTGGATACGAGTCGGCGTCGGCGTCATCAACTACGAGTATACTCGGTCGGAAACATGGGTGCCTTTTTTGGATTTACTACTGGAACGGACGCTTTATGACTGACTTGTGGGCGCGTTTCTCGGACGGTTTGATCCCAATTTCCTAATCTTCCACCGAGAAATGTTCTTCACTCGGTACAAAGCTTTCTGGTTCCCTACCTTCTCATCATCAACCCATTCGGACCCTGAACCCGGATGGGTTTGAACTTTGATGACTCTTGTTCTCGGAGCGCAAAACGCTTGAGGATACCACGACCACTTCTCCCTTCCGTACAAAAGGTCTAGGATTCTTAATAATCCCTACCCAAGCTCAATCCATCCAACAGACCTATCTAACAACTATCATCAAAGATGCCTATCCCAACCCACTCTAACCGCAAACATAACAAACGTCCAAGCACTCACGTTACTCTCTCTCTACCAACAACAACGCAGGTGAACGAAACGCAGCTTGGATGTTACCAGGCCAAGCTTCCCGAACCGCTCTCGCTTTAGGTATACATCGAGATGGGGAAAATGGGAATATCGGTCCGGCAGAGAGGAATATGAGAAGGAGTTGTTGGTGGGCTGTTGCATGTGTTTGGACGGGACCTTTTGTTCGTGTTGGGTAGACCTTCTAATACAGATTTCATGGATGTTTCGGCGATGCTACCAGAGGAAACGTTTGGGGATGGGATAAGGAGAAGGATGTTCCGGAGAAGTATTTGGAATATGCGGTTGGGTCGACTCGCATTTCCTCGAGAGTGAAGAAGTTTGTAGCATGTATTTCGACGGAGTTTGAGAGTGAGGATAGGTTATTGCGGGAATGCGAGGTCGGGAACGAGTTGTTGCAGGAGTTGGAGGAGTGGAGGAATGGACTTCCGGAGCATTCGGTTTTCAGGGCTGAGGATGGGCGTGACAACGGTGGATTCTATCGGGGTTGCGCAGAACCATAACATATCCACCCTTCTGGAGCGATAGCAAACCTTGCAGCGGAGTCGTTGAGGTCAGCGAAATCGGTTCTGGGGATTCTGGCGGATTTGGGGAGGTGGGAGCTCCTGGAAGGGTTGGTGTGGTTGGATTTTTATTATGTGCATCATGAAGTGTTAGTCTTTGGGGTTTGAGAGGTCGGGAAGTCGAACGCTGTAGCTGTTTCTGCAAATGGTAATAAATAGGGGCAGTTAGAAGGTCAGAGTCTGAATAGAGATAATGGGATCAAGGTTGCAGGAGGATAAAGGACACATGCAGAGGAGGATCTAGAGATGAAAATGGTCTTGAGAGAGAGGTGTTGACGATTTCGCAATGAATCCGGTTAGCGCCTACTTACCGGGACGTGGCGATGCATTTGACGTATATTGTCGAGCTGGGATTGGAAGAAATGGAGACGACTGCGCCTCAAAACCCTCTAAAAGAGTCATGGAACCCGAATGTAGGGACATCTTCGTTGACAGTTCAGTCTCAAAGCAACCCGACTTGGGACTTCAATGCAACAGGAATGGGAACAGCAGCGGTAGCAGCAGTAACAGTAGCAAGCCCAGTCACTGCTGTCATCTCACCACCAACTCCCCTTCCCGCGGTCGAAACCCGTACCTTGCTATTCCAAAACCAGAATCAGGTCGTTTTCAACCATTTTTACAACCCGGACAACGCCTACTTGCATAATGTCAGTTATACCGACTCTCCCCCAGAGATATTCGCAGATTTGGTGAACTTGGGGTGGGATATGAATGCAGAGAGTCCTTGGGATTTATTTAACATTGATGCGATGATGGGGGCGCAGCCTGTGATGGGTCTGGATGGCGGGTCTACCAGTGGGGAGGGAGTTGGAGGAGGGAAAGAGGGGAACAATCTGGATTTTTTTTGCTTATTGAAGGAGTATATGCTACTGTATAGGTCTACCTAAATGAAATGTTCGGGTCCCTCATCAGGGTTCTCCCGATTGAGATTCATAGGTTCTTTCAAAATGATCTTGGGACTTGTGATGAACATTGGGAATGAGGCTACGTTTCGATAATTGTTGCTTACAGTGACTTAGGTGATCATACCTATAAGAATGAAGAGGCCATCAGACAACTCTGGCTTAAGCCTCCTGCGCCCTCCTGTAGCACAAGGTGAATCCAAACACCTCCGAGTCGCAATTATGATCTTCGACGTCGTGGAGTAGTTACGTCTTCAACTCGTGCAAACTTATCCTGAAACTTATCGAGTTCAAGTTAGTACATTATCCGTGACTAAGTCCATAAACTGTCACTCTTGAAATTGAAGACTCTCCGTGGGTTGGATGTCGACTCACTTCTGGAATGGAAGGCTGTTGGAGAAAGACAACGATTCGTCCCCAGCAATAATGTCAAGAAGGACGGACGTCTTGTCGAGCTCGAGCGATTGAAGGAACATGCAAGGAAGACTGGTGGGATCATCGATAGTATTCACGTCGACGGTGTAGCAGAATATAATGATGATGAATGAAAGATAGAAAGCACCAACAGTTCCTGCACATTGATGACCTTTCAAATTTGAGAAGTGTATTTGTCGATGGGAATATTCCTTCTATAAGAATTGTAACTTTCATGAGTTACTCCGACCACGAAGACGGAGAAAAAGTCGACGCAATGTGTCTCCGACAGTATCTGGATGTGCGTATTCCCCGAAGGCAATGCAGAAAGGTTGCTCCTTCCGGTGATCAGCGAGTAACCAACCATCACCAGCGGCTACAGCAACTTGGGGTCGGAATACACATGTGACTTACTAAAACTGCTTCCTCCGTGCAGAAACGGGAACGAAATTTTGTAGATTGAAGTTCACAAGCAGTGAGCTAATGGATTTCTATAAGTGTTCATCCCTCTTTCCCCCAATAAAACTTCAAAAAAAGTACTTAGGGAATAATGACATCCTATAGGAATTTCTGGGTGCTTTTGAAAAAAATTGTCAATAGAAAGTGACTCGAGAACGGGCTCGCAAGTCGGCTCTCTGTTGAGATTGTTGAGGTTTCATCGGTCGTGAATAGACAAGCTCAAGGAAATGTCGGATGATATCATGTTGTTCAATGCTGGGAACTCCGGAAATCCGACTACTGGCCATGGTGAAGTACCTTGTGTGAACTGCGGGGTGACGATTGACCATCATGAGTGGAGAGAGTTTAAATCTAAAGTCCTTTGGGAAATGGATCAATGTGCTGCTGCTGACATTACTGGAAGCATTGAAATGGAGAATTGGCCTGAAACCGTAGCGTGTTGGGTAGTTAAATGTAAAAATGAAGTATGTATGTGGAAAATTCAATATGACAAAGTGGTCGCGGTGAAGAAGTTGAAAGAATGTAATGCGAGGCTACCGAACACTATATGGTTCCTAGATGTACCAGGTGGCTTGGGATACACGATATTCAGGGCTACATTTTAGTAGGTTCCAAAGGCTGCATGCGAGGAATGCGCTGGAAGACCGAATCAGACCAAATTCGAAGCAGGAATGAGATTTCTCTTTCATCACCCTGTATCGGACAAGAACAGTCACTAACGTTTCAACACTAATGATAAGAGATTCTAGACTCACAGTCATGGTTGTAGGGAATCTTGGGATCAAATACAGGAGCCTCGCTTTCTAGATACTTCTGCTTAACGGTCAAAGAAATCTGGAGTCCCTGAATATTATTGTCAAGATGTTTGACTTTACAACCGCCAATAATGGGGAAGACATGGGTTATCTTATGCATGATGTATGCAACGACAATAAACAGTTAAACATATGATAAACGAACGGGAGGAATAATGTCTCGCTCAAAGGAGCGATCCCTGAAGAGATCAAGATAAGTACCAATGTAGTAATATAACACACGTCGAACAAACCCGAAAAGAGATGAGAGAAAAGGTCGTGGTCGAAAATTGGCAAAGCCAACAGAACTCGATGCCTGCATCTGACTTGATGCACTGACTATTGTCCGGAAACAGGTTGATCGTGATCGTTCCAATGATCAACAGACTCCAAGCAACAAACATCACTACAGGCTCTTTGGTGGGCATTGCTTTACTTATCCAATCACGCATATCCAATGATCGACCGTCATCCAAGGGGAAAAAAATCAACTCTGTCGTAATGACACAGCGAGGAAGGAAGGTCCAAAGGCAAAAAAAAAAAGACGACAAAAAACACCACGCCAAAGGACAAAAACACGCACTTTTTGTAGGTCTAAAACCTCCAACAACAAAACTGTTCACTGGTAATTCCCACAAGCCCAAACGATCCATCGAGAACCCAACCGCCGGAGCCAGTTCCAAATTCGCATCAAGTTGATAGATGTAGTTTAACATTGTTCCATCGTGTTATCATCCCATCCATTATTGTTGATGATCAATACAGCACATCTTCCCATCGTCCCATCCGCAATCCCACCGGTCGTCAACCAACACGCCAGTCCATTCGTCCCATCCACATCCACATCCAAGTCCGCGTCAACCGAGTCCAATTCGTTTTTTCCGTACGTTGGGCATTATCCAAATCGTAGGTAGAAGGAAGATATGGGTAAGAGCTTGTGTAAAGCATCGGAGTAATTCTACACAAGTCGGTTGAGAAGAAAAAGTGTACAAGTACAAGTGGAGTAAAGAAACCAAGGGAGATTTGCGTCTATGTAAGCGCGTGAGCGAATTGGCAAAGTCGTCCACAGTTGTTGGTCACTATCCATCGAGTAGGGAACGGATTTGATTGGTTGCAAAAGCGAAAACACAAGCGATCAGCTCAAACGGCTCCAACTCCGAGATGCACAAAAAGAAGAAAAAGGGGATACGACGTATCCAAGATGACTCTCGGACTGAATGAACACGACTCAGATCACATCGTATGGTATTGCATGCGCATATACGCATGTTATTCATTACCAGTCCGACAGTAAAACGAGAAAAGAATGAGGATGTGGAGAAGGAAACACACTAAAAATGATGAAAAAAGGTAGAACGACGCACAGGTAACGGTAACGGCCTCTTATCCTTCCTCTGTACCCGCGTTATGGTCCAAAGCTGTAGCTCCAACGAATTCGATCAAGAGTAGTCTGGGTTTACGTGTGCGTAGATTATTCGAAGCTGGGATAGTAGGGAGACACGAGAAACGTTAAGGACAAGGACAAGGATGGGAGGATGGAGGGGTAGAAGCAAAAACAGTAGAACGAAATTGTTAAAGCAGTGAAGGAAAGGTAATGTCAGGAGAGACGCAGTTGAAAGATAGAACATTTAGGCCACGTACAAGAAAGCACTGAGTGTTACAGCCTTTGATCATCCCGAACCCAAACAACCCGGCTAGAACAGATAGAAGACCAGAGCCGCCAATGAAAAAGAAAAGAGAGGAAGGGAGGGGAGGGGAGGGGAGGAAAGAGAAGGGAATTCTTGGTGATGAACAAGCTTTATGCGTCTAAGAACCGATAGGCTCGTAGGCTAGAGGGAAAACGAGACAGATTAATCTTGGCATTATGAAAACTGCTGCGCAAAGTGCCGCAGGAACATGAGCAGACGATGGGACAGACATACCAACTTCAACTAAGGGATAATAGGTGTAGTTCCGGAAGAGCGATAGGAAAAGAATTATAGAACGGTGTAGATGGGGGGCATGTAAAGAATCCGAAGGCTGTGTTGGATAATGAGTGGGAGTATCGAGGAGAGCAGAGAAAAAGTACATTTGGCGCCGCTCAGCAGTTTAGTATATGTTCCGAATATAGCAAACACCCAGTCTCAGGCGGTGTTAAAAGCGAGAGAAGACAGAGAGAGAGGAAGGCGAGGAACACAGACCGGCAATGTTGGTACACGGAGCATGAAGAGATGATTACAGTCTGCACAG
>ML179958.1:0-38000 GCA_004369135.1 Dendrothele bispora CBS 962.96 | reverse complement strand
GGATTTATAACCAGGTGGCGAACCCGATACATTGTCATTTAAAGAGTATCGAGGAAGTGTTTCACTTCCTGAATCATACCCTGCACTACTTGCAGTTCGATGCGTCGAAGTGCTTTTTGATCGTTGAAGGAATCGATTGAATCGACTGAAGGAAACAGGAATTGGTGGCAAGGGACGTAGAAAAGGTCGATTCTGAGTCTGTCGGGCTGAGGATTCTGGAAGTCGTCCTCTGGTTGCCGCTTCGATGTTGACAAGTAGACCAGTTTGTGGCTCTGGGTCATCCTTATCGTTATCAATTTCAGCGGGAGATGGAGTGTATATCATAGTTTTTGTACACAAAGCATACTGTTGTGCAGAAATTTGGATTGTGCACAATTAACTGCACCTCCAGTAGCCTCTTTGTGTACAATTTGACCTGTCACCTATTTCACTAATGCTCGGGACTCTGGTCCACGAAATCTCATCATTGGTTTTTCCCATCAAAATTTTCTAATACCGACATATTAGATATAATAGGCGAATCATATGATTGGTTACGTACCAGCAATGGCTTGATAAAATGTTTTGGGTCCATTGACGGACCGTGTATACTTATAGAAAATTGTGGATCACTTTGACATATACAGATAGCTGGAATACCGTGACAGCGCTAGCACAGGTGAAATAGCAGAAAAAAAACTTAAGAAGTAATCCATTGAAAAATCATGCACAGAAACATATCAAAAAACATATCAAACATACCCGCAAGAAGGGGCTCTCAAACAATAGAGCAACATATCAAACAAGGTCAAAAACAGACATATGGAAAGCATATGACAAAAATGATCACTATGGAACCAATCCCGGGTGACAATCACCATCCAATTATGGTGATTGTCACCAATCACCGGTTTATCAGGTTTTGTACTAGTGATCCAATTTTATCTAGTACCTAGTGATTTTTACCACTTAACATAGGGATGATTTTAAACCGGTGGAAATAACCATGTCGGAAATTTCACCGAGTTCTACCTACTCATTTTCACCCTGTTTGAACTTTGTAAAGTTTCTGCATGACGCGCGATTATCTCAGTCTGGCACATGACTTCATTTGGGCGGAGATTAAAAATTTGTGACTTTATCGATATCCGATATCTATCTTTCTTTATCCTCCATGACCACTACATCTCCTTTCGTTATACTTAGGCTTCGTACGTGATCTGGCTAGCTCTTGTGGCCCTTTCAGTGTTTAACGTGCATGTCGGCACTTCATTGTCTAGATTGGTATGAATGTGTGAGTAATTTCTGAGTTCCCACCTGCCGTGACCAAATAACGGCATTAGTAGAAGCGGATCATTGGGTGTGCTTCCGCTTCTATTAAAGGGTTTTAGGTTGTTTTCCTCATGGCCAGCTAAAGTCCCAAAAGTCCTTGCGGACTTTAAGCTCTCGATGTTGTCCGGGACCGTGTTCCGACCTCCTCCCGACCACTGTGACGGTATGACCTCTATGAGGGAGTTCTCTGGGACCATTAACTACGCCGCTAGATGGTGTTCTCAACCCGTTCTCCCACCGACCCTCCAGTGATTCGACTGTCTTCATTACAACTACCAACTTAGGCCCTGCTCGGAAACCCGAGTTGGCCCACTCAATTTTGGTGGAAGATGAGTCGCGATTTCAAGTTGTTTCAACTTCTAAGCTTGCGGATTGCAATTGATCCAGCCATTTCTCTGCCAAATCTGACCCTAACTTCCCTGTGGGCTGACTCGGGTTCCCGAGCAGGGCCTAAGTTAAGCAGTTGTCCCGTCTCCTGACTATGTTGTCACTGTTTTCAACCTGATTCCTTATATATATAAGTAGTAACACATCTGTAAAGATAAATAAAGAAACTACGTAGTACAAATTAAACACTATTTTACTCATAAAACAAAGATGACTGTAGACTTGTATCAAAGACATGAGAGTCTCTGTCGTCCTTCCCATGCACTTCATCCTAATGTTTTCCGACTCCTTCATCTTCCTGTGGCTCCGGCTGAGGGTACCCAACATCTTTGAGTCCAAGATGTGACCTGAGTACTGATGTAACTCCATGAAACTGTTCTCGCTCCTTGAACCAATGACTCAAAGTCCTTATTATTTGATATTTGGTGCTATCTTATTCTGAAAGTAAGATGTTGCAAATTGCAACAACAGACAATCGAGGGACAGGAAAAGCTCGAGGTTGAATTATATACTACAATAGTCTTTACTTACCTTGATTTTTTTTGCGAAATCTTGGCCATTACTTGGCTTCATCTGTCAAGATGGGTGTGGAAATGATAGAGAATATTTGAGGACATATACTAATTACATTTACCATGTATCTGTGGGGTGTTGGAAATAGATGGTGCAAGAAAGATGAAAAGATGTGCAGATCCGTAGATGGAAGTTGCACGCGTCTTTGTTGTTAGTTTTCATGTTCGTAACACTTTCTACTAGCTTATATCCCGGCCCTCTGTAGACTCAGTACATGGTCTATATGATAGTTTTTAATGTATAAAGCACTAGTTTTTTTTTATCAAATTTTCGGTCCAGTATTTTGGAAGATATACTGCACGAGATTTATGGCCTTGTTTTATCAGTTCGTAACACATTAGAACAATGCACTCTCCAAGCACCCTCTATGTTGAGCTTAGAGAAGAGATCATTGATACTCGGTAGAATTAATTAGTATGACCATAGGGGTTTTTTCAATATTTTTACTGATTTTTAGAGTCTCTAAAAGTAGTACTAACCAAGTACGAACATTGATTTTTCATACTATTTACCCATCTTGCAATCTATTGATATATGGGGGGCCAATCACTGGATATTACTTTACAATAAATATTCATATAAGACACTACAGTGTCTAGATTGTATCCCGAGCTATCCGAAGCACATATTAACTGACTAGTGCACTTTCCGGCTCAGGATGATGAGGAGTTGAAGGATGCATGAGAACTTGAGAACATACTCCGGATATTACCGAGCGATGTTCTCCTTCAATCTTACCGTCGTGCCAGCTCGTGCCAGCCATTGGATCAGCATTATTACTATGAGTATATGATATAATACACTAATAGACTTATGAGGCAAGGCTCCTGGTTGATCGAGAGGTCGATTAATTGTATACTTATTGGTACGCACTAACGAGCTGGGTTCAAAAAAAAAACAACATTTTGGGTGCCGGTGACCAAAGAACTGCAATATTAATGTATCAGAGTGTTTAACCAGACAAAATTTAACCACTTGAGCCCCGACTTTTGCTAACTACGTTTCCACACATGTCTACTACATGTTGACTCGGAATATGACATATAGAGCCTCTTGTAGAGCTCATCTTTGGTGGATAGACTTAAGGAAACTTTGCAGAGATCACCAATACTTGTATAATAACCATAGTATTGATTCTATAAGTCGGGAGACAGTCCCGATCGCTCAGTGGAATTGTAAGTCCCAGTCAGCATTTGGGGACTTTAGCTGACAATGGGAAGATTGAGCTAAAACCCTTCAATTGATGCGTAACCATGCCCAATGATCGCCTTTTAGTAATGCCGTTAATTGGTCATGACAGGTGTGAGTTCCGAGTTTTGTCGACCTTTTGTTTTTTGATCAGAGGCAAAGCTGTAGAAACTCTTGTAATGCCAGTGCTTACTTTGTACGTGTTGCCGGCTTTGTTCAGTTTATATTGTTACTGACATTGTTGTTCTCTGCTCGCTTTTCCGTTTCTACCTGACCCCTACCTCGATCTCTATTTTTGCCCTACAAACTACACTTCCCTGTCTCTTGTTATTCACGAATTTCAGCTATAGGAAACTTGATACTCGGAGACGAAATTGCAATCAATGACAGCTTCGTTGGACTTGGTAGTGGTGACTCGGAAGCCGAGATTGGGGCATTGAAGAGCCTTTCAAGGAAGATTGAAGACTCCCATCGGATGTGTAGGAAGATACTGTAAATTACATGATGTATATCTAGACAGTTGAATATGACCTGTTTTCCGAGTTCTTTACAACTGCTCAAACGAGCGATAATCAACAAAAAATCTACTTTGAATAACTTCAAAAACGAGTCTCAATAACCCAGTTACGTCGACCGGGTGACAAAACTTGGTCTACCAATCACCCGGTAAACCTAGTTTTGACCTGTTTTTTTCGGACACGATCACCCAGTCACAAAAAACCTGGTCACAACTGGGATACCAGGTTCTTGTAACCCAGTCTCCACCCGTTTAGAACCCTTTTATCACTCGTTTTGACGGGTGATCTACCGGGTTATTATCACCACTTCTGCATCCCTTAGTGGATACTTGCGAGAATGGGACATTCAGGTAGTAGGGGTATAGATGAAAGTTTATGTATGCGTTGAAGTCAAAAATAAGTTTCATCTAACCTTTTCAAAAAATAATTTCGAAGCATTAGACCGCACCCGCAACGCGAAAAACGGCGGCCCCAAGAAAATAAACTAAAAAAAACTACGAATAAAATATCGTGGGTCAATAAAAAATGAAATGGAGCATCGCAACAGTAGGGAGTCTAGTATCTTATCTATCTATGAATCAACATACCTTCACTATCAAATACTCCTTGCTGAAATAGACAATTCTGAGTCTTCGCGCCATATATGTCAACCTCCGCTCTCTCATCATCAACTTCCCACGATAGCCTCATACTGAAGAATATTGGAATTTCTATTTTACGAGAAACTGATTTACTAGCTCAGTTGATAGCTATGTATATTGTTACGATCTTTTGATTGTTTTACTCCACAGTAGCCACAGTAGCCACAGCACTACTTCATTCTTTCATCATAGTTTTATCATTGCCTCGACATGTAGTACATGTTGTCATACCTATATTTGTAGTGAACTAGTAGTATAAAAGTAGGTAGAAATCATGTACCAACTTTATGCGATTGCAGCGAGCTCAACGCAAGCGCAATATATTATCCAGCTCCATATTATGTGGTCCATGACATAGAACTCTTATTCTAACACAATCGCATATTGTGGCGGCAAATTCTAACACAATCGCATATGGTGGTGGCCAATTCTAACACAATCGCATATTGTGGCAGCAAATTCTAACAAAGAACTCCATGGCACAGCAAAGATTTGAGCTAGAGATTGTTCAGCTTAAAGGTATTCGTGATCAGGAGTCCGGGCTTTCTGTATGTGACGTACTCCACTTGCAAAATTTTTGAGTGGGGCCCACAAAAATTTGACTACGGTTTGATGAATAAAATGTAGGTCAAATTTCGCGTTGCGGATGCGGTCTATTCCCTATTTTTCTAGCTATAATACACACAACCTATCTGAGTACTTCTGCATGGTTATTTATGTATATCATGGCACAAGTGATTTACTATTCCATTTCTTTTGACAATGTTGAGCAGCGGCAAAAGGATTACATAAGTCCAGTTCCACATTTGGTTGGATTACCGGTCAAGATTCTAGCTCGGCTTGGTCACGCTAATGTCAATGATGGCACTTTTTCCTTTGCTTTTCCTCACACTAGGTTGTCCATTGACAGTGAGTCACACTTTCATACCATATTCCTTGGTGCTTTAGCATTGAAATGATCAACAGAATGAATTTTTGACCATAAAAATTGTATATAAATTACAATAGGAGTAGGAAAGATGGCGGGATGTGAGCGCCGGAGCGGGATAGTCGATAAAAATTTACACAGCCACTGTGACTTTAGAGTGACAGAGCTCCTTTCGAAGGAAGCCATTTTCCTGTGGTTTTGGGGGAAACAATCATTTGCTAATTTGGCAGAAGTATAAAGCCATGCTAAAATTTTGCGTTGTCTAAAATTTTAATCTGTGAAGGACCACCACTGGCACTAGCACAGACTAGCACTGGTACTGGAAAAAACATACATTTCCGGTCATCTGTTATACAAGCTCGATTCCGCCGGAATTGAATCGAGCATTCAAGACGGATTGATGAATCAGAAATCATGACAATGTCACATATTGGTGGACCAATGGTCCACAACTTAAAGATGGTCCATCAGTAGGTCCAGAATAATCAACGTACAAAAAAGACTCGAGAGCCCTGCAGTAAAATTTACTGAAGTCTGAGAGGGATTTGTGCACAAAATACAAACTGGAAATACAGTACCATGTGCACATTCCATTTTACTACATAACAGTAATTTTGTGTACAAAGCCAACGACACAGGGTGGATGATGCTGGGGTTGATTGTGTCATAGGGGTTGCCGGATAGAATAATCCTTCCTGAATCATCACTCGCTTTTTATATGTTTGTAGTAGGGAATGTGCAATACAACGATCATTTCAATAACGTAGTCTTTGGATGGTAAAACCTTAATGCAGAAGTACCCATACTACATCTCATGAATCCTTATAACAGTGACACACACATCCGCTATCAGGCTGATCACTCATTACTCTTTTACAATTTTTTCAAGGATTTACCAATACGAGCCCCCCATCAACATGGGTGATTATCCCGTTGGTGAATCCTCCAGTGGACTAGGCAAGAATTAGGCTATTGAGTTTCGAGCTTTGCGAGGTGTATATATTACATCTCATTACTAGTATACGGAACTGATAGTAACACCTGTAGCACTTCTCCAATATCATCCGTAGAATAGGCCAGGATGAGAGATGGAAGGAAGCACAGTCCGTGCGACTTAACTCTATAGCTTTTTCATCAGAAAACACCAGGATCGGATTCAAAGCCGTAGCAATAATTCGGTACCGTCCTTGCGGCATGTAGACTTGACCTCAAGGGTACACTTGCGATTGTGGATTGACGGGTGCGGAGAGAGTGGAAAAAAGGTAGGGAGGTGAATTTGAGTTGGAGGCGTCACTTGGAACATCGGTGCCAGCCAGTGGGGATTCTGGAGACGCCACGTTTTCTTGTAGGAAGTCGAGGTTTTAGACTAGGTTTTGTATACAGTAGATCAAGTAGAAAGGAATAGGAATACAAAGAGCCGTTGTCATTGTCAGAATGAGAGTGTTGACAGTGGTCACTGGTGCTGGAGACAGTGCTAGTTCCGTCAGAATTCAAAGACGAAGAATGATGAACGTTAGTCACGCTGAACGTAAAATCTTCCGTAGACTCAAGCCAGTCGCTCACTGTGCTGTGTCGTATGATGATGAGTCGATCAAAGAACGAGACGCGGTGGAGCGGGCCAAACCTGCCCCAGGAAGCTGCTAGCAGGTAGTTCCAGATGAAGTGTGTCTACGACAGGAAAGTGTGTTAAAGCTACTGACAAACAAGGCCAAACAACAGCAAGTCCGGGATCAACCTCACGGAATTCCCTACTCCATGTGCCCCTTCCAAAAAAAATGGCGGCGTCCTCGTCGCCACGAAACAATGACAAAAAGAAAGCAAAGACCAATCAACGTCTGACCCAGCCCAGATCGACAAGAATACGTCCTAGCTCAACCAAACGAGGATCTCCAGACCAATCCAGAGGTTTGTGACGGTGTGCTGAATGTGAAGGGTGACAGTACAATGTATGCATGGGTCGGCCTGGTCCTAGACCAGCGGGATGGGAATGGGTGATGATAGGATGTGATACTGGGTTGTTAGTAGTACCAGTAGTTGCAAGTGTAGATAACGGAATATTGCGTTGTCGTCTATGAATGCGTTGAGTACGTTGGTGAAGCGAATGGAAAGGTTGTGTAGATGAGTTGTGACAACGTAGAACTGTAAAGTTACGTGCAAGTGGAGCTGGAGCTGGAAAGAGTGTGATATTGGGAATTGAGGTAGCCTCCTCGGCCCAGTCTAACTTGGTGTGCAGTTCCGTACTGTTGACACTGGAGTCGGTTTGAGGTTCTGTAAGTGTCTCGGTATCCATACCTAAAGAGACTGAACAGGAGGGAGTAGAAGGGAGTGTTTGAGCAACAGTTGGAGTGAATATGTGGTGGGTCTCCAGACCGGACGTGTCAACAGCAACCGAGACATTGATTTTCCTCATCTCTGCTTCGTTCTTCGCAATTGCCATGCCCAACTGCCTTCCTTCCTCAATACTCTCTACTCTAGCTTCACTTCGTCCTACCCAATATTCCACTCTGTCTACCCGCTGCATAGGCTGCATCCCAAAGAACTCGAAACATCTTCTCCTTGTCGTCAGTTCGCAAAAACTCCGCATAAGCCTTCTCATATATACCATGTGGATCGAGGGTGCATGTGCTAACGAGCACAGAAAATAATGGATGTGAATTGGACGGTTCTGGCTTCAGTGGGGAAGGAGAGGGAGGTATTGGTTCAGTAGTAACCCAGTTGATAGAAATGGTAGACTTCGGAGCCTTTAAAACAATCTCCCTGCATTCTTTCTGGTACTCTTCCCCCCGTAAACCGCTCACCCAGTAAGCCAAAAACGTTTCCCTGAGCGTATCCCAATGGTCTGCATTCCGAAGTGTATACCACCAGTTCCTCGCCTGTCCCTCAACAAGTTTCTCAAATCTCTTCATCTTCCACGATGGGGACTTCTTCTTGGAGCGTTCTTCAAAAGCTTTAAGCCAAGCGGATGCATCACCGGAGCCGTCAAACAGTGCCGGATCCATAGTTGTGCAGATGACGTGTCACGGACTCACGAAAAAAATGTTAGAGCCACGAAAAAAGGCAGTTGCACCACAGAAAGCGAGCTTGCTAAAACAGAAGGTGCCGAGTGTCGAATCTCACTCTCGTCACCAGAATGGAGCGGGCCAAACCTGCCCCAGGAAGCTGCTAGCAGGTAGTTCCAGATGAAGTGTGTCTACGACAGGAAAGTGTGTTAAAGCTACTGACAAACAAGGCCAAACAACAGCAAGTCCGGGATCAACCTCACGGAATTCCCTACTCCAGCGGCCCGCGTCTTCGATCAAAGTTTACGTCGGGCCGGTAAGCCGGCTGAGTACAAGTACATCTTCCACGGGTCCAGCGAAGTTCCAGGAGAGTGCACTGGTTGTGGAAGTGGTGTCGCTGAGTATAGACTATTTAAGTTGGCACTGGTTACGTTCATTCTTGGTCGTTGTTTTGCTCGCAAGGTATTGGAGGGAATGTGTCGTCGTAAGTGGATGTGAACGGATCTTTTGGTATCGTTGATGAAGAGAAACAGTAGGTGTTGATCAGTGATGAGTTTGTTCATCACCAGGTTATCGGTTCCAATTGCTCGCTTTGGCCTGTCCCAGGCTCAGAGTCTGCGGGCTGAGCAAGCCAGTAGTAGGAAGTGAAAAAGGTGTTTCGTATAAAACAATATCAATGAATCACGTTTAGGAAGCTTGATATCATGAACATTTTGACTTGTATTAGTACACATGAATATGTATTTTGTCCAACTGAAGTCTTGCACTTACCGCATGTTGACATGTCCTATGGATTTTTTTATTTGATAAAACTTCAACAGTATGGCCACATAAGCTGATGTTGGAATTCATGATATATATTTGATATCAGTTTCACGGACAACTATTGTTTTACTTGCATAAAGTATCTATAGCTACCTACAGCCACATATAGCCACACTCATTGTCTCTATTATTGTTCATAGCTACCTTGTTCTATACCTTGTACTTACCTGTAGTACATAGATACATTGTCATCTTCATAGTTACATTGTCATAGTGCTATACTCATAGTTACTTTATCTCTACTAGTTAGGTAGGTAAAAATCATGTACCAACCTTATGCAATTGCTGCGAGCTCAACGCAAACGCAATACAAATTATCCAGCTCCATGTTATGTGGTCCCAGACATAAAACTCCAATTCTAACAGCTTATAACTTCATCCTTGACAAGCTATGCTTTTCCATGCCATAGGCACGGGGGGGAGCACATTATTGATTGAAATGGTACAGTGTTTGTTGTGGGCCTCTCCATCCAACAGAACCTTTCTGTACTGATCATGGACACCCAAACTTCTCACTTTTTAAACTCTACACCAATCTTTGATGGTTGCTCAGCAATTGTCAACCGTTTGTGGCATCTGGCCCTAACACAGCAGTTGACGAACCTATTGCATTTATCAATATGTAAAAGATCATGGAGGCCAACAGATTCATTGTGCCATTGGTGTTCAGCCTATTGCATCACACTATCCGCTGGTCTTTTTTGGATTATTGCAGTCTATTTACATTCAAAATACTTAGATGAAACAGGATAAAAGGTGAATAAAAAATGACCATTTTAAGCTTTAATGAATGGGTTTTATATTGTTGGAGGCTTGGAACTTCTATTTTTCTCATTACAGATGCAGTTCAATGATAATGACAATGACAAAATTTTTACATAAAGTTTTCAATAACGTCTGGAAATACTATATTGATAGTTTTACAATTTTATTTTCTGGAAGTAGATCCAAAGTAGTTTATGATCATGAATTGCTTTTTAACATATTTGGCACTTACCTTCAGGAAATAGACCCTCTATTCTTTGAGCAGATATACACTGTGAGAGTCCAACATAGAGTTGCCCATGGGGGAGCACTAAGTATTGTAACTTATAGGCCCAAACCAACCCACCAATGTGATGGACAAACTGCTTCTGTAAGACTGTAACTTGTCAGCTCGAATCCATTATTATCATTGTGAGTTGGTCCATCTTCCTCACTGCTATTACCACTACTTCCACTCATGTTAAGGCTGTGGTACTACCTTGTCTCTCATCCCTTCTCTGCTATAAACCTGTGCTGGGTACTGTTCAAAGAAAACAGTATGAGTGCCAAAACATGATATGTGAGTAATGTGACATACTTCAACAGCTGGAACATTCAATTCTGAAAGAGAATGATTGTTTTGCCCCTGAGCTGGTACATTTGAAGGTACTGATTACCATTGTTATTCATGTTTATGTGGTTGCAAAGAATCATCATTTTATTCTGGCCTCCAATATGTTTTCTATTACAGGAAATCAAATGGAATTGTGGTTGTACTAGAGGTTGAGAAACATGGTGCTGTTCATGACCCTCAACTTTATTTCCCTTTCCCATTCAATTTTTCTTTGTCTCTGTGGTGTACTCAGAGGTGTTTCCCTGATATATACTTTGAAACACAGAATAAAATTCTTTTTTTTGAGCTCACATCTTGTGATGAGATCAAATTGAACTTGTGTGCTACTTGTGAGTAAGTGATTAAATCTTAAAAGTATACTTAACTGCACAGACTCACATTCTTTCTGAAAAGAGAAATTAATGTAGAAAGAAACACAAATTGTAAACCTATCCAGAGTCATTGCACACATGTGCTTGTACATGCTAAATGGTCAAGTTCTACTTACACTGACCTAACTGATCAGTGCTCATTATACAGGCAGAATAGTGGGTGTTTAGACAGAATCGGCACTTTCCGGCAATTCTCGTCTTGCATGGGAACTTTGTTGCTGACATAAATCATGACTAATAATAGTGTGAGAGAGTCCAATGTGTTTTCATTTATAGGAAGATGCATGCTATACTGTACCATTTCGTTCAATTCGCGAAACACGTGACCTGTAAAATTTTCCGACAATTCTCCAAAAAATCAGAAAAATCGAGAAAAAATTATTGGCGGGGTCAATGAAAAATGGCCGTTACGCGTTACACGCGAATTGAATTAAATGGTACAGTACAGTCATTTTGGAGTCCTTGCTCCAAATGCATATATCTACCTGTTCCTGTCATATTTTCATATACTTAGGTGTCTCAGAATGTGAGTAAATGCACTCTCCATATTACTTGTGAGTTTGACGGACAAAGGATATCGGAATTTCTATTTTACGATAAACTGATTTACTAGCTCAGTTAATAGCTATGTATTTAGCTACGATCTTTTGATTGTTTTTACTCCAGTTGACATCACGATAGCCACAGTAGCCACAGCACTACTTCATTCTTTCATCATAGTTTTATCATTGCCTCGACATGTAGTATATGTTGTCATACCTATATTTGTAGTAGACTAGTAGTATAAAAGTAGCTAGAAACCATGTACCAACTTTATGCGATTGCAGCGAGCTCCAGGCAAGCGCAATACAGATTATCCAGCTCCATACAATGTGGTCCATGACATAGAACTCTTATTCTAACAAAGGATGAATCCATGGAATACAACGTGTTGATTAGTACTTGAATTATGCACATTTAAGACACGGAAACATCTAATGCATGTCTAGCTACTATCTTCAGTTTTTTTTTTTTGGGCCAAAATTAGTCTACATGTTTAGATAGAGGCCATATTTAGTACTTGGAATAATTTCTAGTACAAAACAGTGCCCA
The DNA here is from genome assembly GCA_004369135.1 of Dendrothele bispora CBS 962.96. Lineage (NCBI taxonomy): Eukaryota > Fungi > Basidiomycota > Agaricomycetes > Agaricales > Dendrothele > Dendrothele bispora. The sequence continues at coordinate 25,789 of ML179958.1, read as the reverse complement.
GGACTGATGGTAATTGAACAAAAAAAGCTGGTCACCAAAAGTGTGACAGGCTCATGATGTTTGGCTTACCAGAGTGATTTGTAATCAATTTTTGTCTGCTTCTCATCAACTGACCTTCATGCTTCCTCATTATTTGGTCTTCTCAACATTCATTATTCTATTGGACTTGGTCCCGAGGTCTGTGTAGATGATGAGCAAGCAAGCGGGGATTGGGAGATGAGGATGATGCTTCGAGCACTGGTGACAACAAAAATTGACATGTATTACTAATCACTGTCACGGCAGATCAAGGACTCCAATTGTGTGACATTTAACATACCCTTGAGAATAGTCTATGATGCTAGCTACATTTTCAAAATATGTTTATTTCTTGAGTGCAAAATACTTTCAAGATGTCTATCTAAGTGCATAGCTACCTAAAATGTTCTAAGATTAATGTTGTGGAAAAATGTTGTGGAAAGTTATTCAAAAAATAGGATAGACCGGAGCAAGGACTCCAAGATGACTGTATTGATATTAGTCTGAAATCTTTTGTGAGGCCTCACCAATGAAAAGGGAAAATGTTTCCCCATTGTGGGGTACAAACATACCACTGCGTTATTTATAAGTGTGTATAGCCCTAATAAGATGTCTGCCTAATGGCAAACATCATGATTTGCGAAGTCCAATTGTCGGAAAAACCAATCACTTATGATGAGTGGTTATAAGCATCGCATAATTGATGCCATTATGGGCAATTATGCAACTCAATTTTTTTTCTCCACCGCTGATCATTGTTGGGTACAGTATAGGTGGGCTATGTATCCCCTCTTTATGGCACAGCATTACTCTTAAGTTTTGGCCAGCCAGTAGGTACCTGTCCGTCTGTATAAACAATTCTTTTTTGATTATAAGCATATCTTACAGGTCATATGAACGAATAATACACTTTTGCTTATAAGTGGGAAATTCAATTTTTCGGTTACAATCACCTATAAGCGCTTAAAAACTTACATAATTGCCATATAATTGAAGGTCGCTTATAAGCCGGAAATGATTTTTCCGACATTACTTCAATTGGAACATTCAGGACATGAGGCAAATCATTTTAAGGTTTCAAGAGGGAAATAAGGTTTCCTTGACAGAAGTTATCTCATGTTCACGTGCAGTTGGATTTTCTTCTACCACTGGTTCTTCTTCGACCCGGTAATCATGCGTCAAAGCAAGACGAAATTCTCTAAAGCCAAAGGCCAGCTGCATCAGCTTTTTGGGGGTTCCAAACAGAGCAAAAATGATACCCCTGCAACAAGCACAGACAATCTATCACAAGATAACCCAAGCACTGTTGCTGAGGATAACAACATCCCTCCTGTTGAAGGAAACACAGACAACCTGCCACAGAACAATTCAAGCACTCTTACCCAAGTTCAGCAGAATAGGATCCTTCCTCTTGGGACAACCCTGCACAGTGTGAAACAAAGCATTCCAAGTGTTGATACCAGTCCTGAGAATACAGAAAGTCAGAATAAGAATATGTCAAGTAAGTGGAGGATAAACTCATTTCCAATATGTTAACTGAAGATTTATAGATCAGGCAAGGCCTGAAATCCATGTATTTGAGCAAGCCTCATACACCAAAATGAAGAACTCAACCATGAATATTGCTAGAAGAGATTTAATTCAGAACTATTACTACAGTAGGCATTTCTAAAGTTAATATATAATGTACTGATGATTTTCCAATAGATGAAAGTGAGCTTACTACTCTGAGAGAGAGATTGTGTCCTATCATGTATCCTGCAAAAAAAAGCTATGATTGCATGCCAGGGACCAGGGTTCAATTGCTTAAAGATCTTGAAACATGGACTATTAATTCCAAAAGTACAGTTCCAGTTGCCTGGATCTCTGGTATTGCTGGCACAGGTAAAAGTGCCTTGGCTGTATCTTTTGCCTCTGTGGTTAGAAGCAAATTGCAAGAAAGTGTCTCTCTTGCCTTGACTTTTCATTGTGTCAAGGGTGAGGAGACTAGCAATTTATCTAGGCTGGTGCCAACTATTTGCTATCAATTGGCAGTGTTATTCCCAAAATATGGGAAGAAATTGCTTGAAAACTTTAGGCTAGATGTTTCCCTCAAAGCTCCAGGATTGCTAGTTGGTCAACAGATCAGCACATTTTTGAATCCAGACAAATTAATGAATGAAATAAAGAAAAGGTGTATGATCATAATTGATGGCCTTGATGAGTGGGGAACAGACTCTGAGCGTCAAACATTGCTTCAAGGTTTATTAAACCTCTGTGAAACAGTGCCAATGATAAGAATGGTCATTACAAGCCGTCCACATGAAGATATAAGACAAGCTTTGGATTCTTTGATGGTCAAGACCTTTGATCTTAATAAAAGCTATCAAATCAACTCAGATATTGAAGTTTATATTGATGCAAAGTCAAAGGAGATTAAAGTCCAATTTACCTCTGACCAAATAGCAAAGCTTGTTGAAAAGGCAGATGGCCTTTTTATCTGGATAGTCACAGCACTTCTGTATGTAAAAAATGGAGTGAATAAAAGGGGTAGGCTAGATACTGTTATTGCTGCTGGACAAGGAAAAAATGAGGGAGAGAGCCCATATCAAACACTCTATGCATTGTATAGGGAGATTCTGAAAAATGTATTTTCTGATGAAGAAAATGCTGCTTACTTCAAGACAGTGATGAGTGTACTTTTGGCGACTGAAGAGCCCATCTCCAGGGAAACATTGAATGAAATGCTCAGCATTGAAGAGATGACATCTGAAATGACATCTGAAATGACAGGAAATGTCCTAGAAAATCTTCAAGCTTTAGTTTATGTGCATAATGGAAAACTTCACAATCATCTATCTTTTAGGGATTTCATTACCTCAAAAAAAGAATCTGGGAAATGGTCTATAAGAAAGGACGATGCCCATATGCTTTTATCAAAGATATGCATGAAAGTGTTGACAACAAAGCTAAAATTCAATATCTGCAATCTGGAGACATCATGCTTAAGAAATTCAGATGTCAGTAATCCTACAATTAAGGAAAGAATAGACAAAGATATTCCATCTGAACTGCAGTACAGTTGTCTGCATTGGGCCAGGCATCTATATAAAGCAAAGGACCATGATGAGATGGACAGTATGAGAGTGATTGTGAAGACTTTTTTAACAGAAAAATGGATGATATATTGGGTGGAATGTTTGAGTTTATTGGGAAGTCTACATATATATAGTGATTGCCTTGGAAATGCTAGAAAATGGGTAAGTACTTACCAAGTAAGTGATATATGATCTATACATTGCAGGAAGAGGCTCAATAATCTGTTTAAGGAAAATGTTCTTGAAGCTGCTTTAAATGAGATTCAGGTAATCATAGATAGGTATTTTGTAGCAATCAATGAAAGTACACCACATCTATACATATCAGCTCTTGCAATGGCTTCAAGACAAGGATCTTTTGTTAAAGCATGTCAGAAACATATGAAGAGATTTGTTGAGATAGGACGATATGAACAGGCAAAAAGATGGTCAAGAGGAGTAAAGACATTACAAGGTACAAGTGTTAATCATAGTGTTGCATATTCTCCTGATGGCAGAAAAATAGTGTCTGGATTTGATGATGGAACAGTCAGAATATGGGACTCTCAGACATGGCAGCCAGTGGGGCAGCCTCTGCAAGGCCACACTGACTTTGTTCGGTCAGCGTCATACTCCCCTGATGGCAGACACATAGTGTCTGGATCTGCTGACAAAACAGTCAGAATATGGGACTCGCAGACAGGACAGCCAGTGGGCCAGCCTCTGCAAGGCCACACTCACTGGGTTGATTCAGTGGCATACTCCCCTGATGGTAGACACATAGTGTCTGGATCTCATGACAGTACAGTCATAATATGGGACTCTCAGACAGGACAGCCAGTGGGTCAGCCTCTACAAGGCCACACTAAGTGGGTTCAGTCAGTGGCATTCTCCCCTGATGGCAGAAAAATAGTGTCTGGATCTGGTGACAAAACAGTCAGGATATGGGACTCTCAAACAGGACAGCCAGTTGGCCAGCCTTTGCAAGGCCACACTGATGAGATTCGGTCAGTGGCATACTCCCCTGATGGTAGACACATAGTGTCTGCATCTATTGACAAGACTGTCAGAAGATGGGACTCACAGACAGGACAGTCAATGGGCCAGCCTCTGCAAGGCCACACTAACTGGGTTGAGTCAGTGGCATACTCCCCTGATAGCAGACACATAGTGTCTGTATCTGGTGACAAAACAGTCAGAATATGGAACTCTAAGACAGGACAGCCAGTGGGCCAGCCTCTGCAAGGCCACACTCATGAGGTTCGGTCAGTGACATACTCCCCTGATGGCAGACACATAGTCTCTGGATCTCGTGACAAGACAGTCAGAATATGGGACTCTCAGACAGAACAGTCAGTGGGCCAGTGTCTGCAAAGCCACACTCACTGGATTCAGTCAGTGGCATACTCTCCTGATGGCAGACACATAGTGTCTGGATCTGGTGATGGAACAGTCAGAATATGGGACTCTCATACAGGACAGCCAGTGGGTCAGCCTCTGCAAGGCAACACTGAGTGGGTTCAGTCAGTAGCATACTCTCCTGATGGCAGACACATAGTCTCTGGATCTGTTGACAAAACAGTCAGAATATGGGACTCTCAGACAGGACAGCCAGTGGGCCAGCCTCTGCAAGGCCACACTAACTGGGTTCAGTCAGTGGCATACTCCCCTGATGGCAGACACATAATGTCTGGATCTCATGACAAAACAGTCAGAATATGGGACTCTCAGACAGGACAGCCAGTGGGCCAGCCTCTGCAAGGCCACACTCACTGGGTTCAGTCAGTGGCATACTCCCCTGATGGCAGACACATAGTGTCTGGATCTGGTGACAAAACTGTCAGAATATGGGACTCTAAGACAGGACAGCCAGTAGGCAAGCCTCTGCAAGGCCACACTGAATGTGTTCAGTCAGTGGCATACTCCCCTGATGGCAGACACATAGTGTCTGGATCTCATGACAAAACAGTCAGATTATGGGACTCTCAGACAGGACAGCCAGTGGGCCAGCCTCTGCAAGGCCACACTGACTATGTTCAGACAGTGGCATACTCACCTGATGGCAGAAACATAGTGTCTGGATCTGTTGACAAGACAGTCAGAATATGGGACTCTTATACAGGACAGCCAGTGGGCCAGCCTCTGCAAGGCCACACTTACTGTGTCCAATCAGTGGCATGTTCCCCTGATGGCAGACACATAGCTTCTGGATCTGTTGATGAAACAGTCAGAATATGGGACATTCAGACAGGACAGCCAGGCCACACTGACAGGGTTGAGTCAGTGGCATACTCTTCTGATGGCAGACACATTGTATCTGGATCTGATAACAAAACAGTCAGACTGTGGGACTCTCAATCAGAGCATGAGATCAACCTGGACTTGCAGAGAAATACAGATCTGGTACACCCTAAATTCACTGAAAGTAACTTTTCATATATAAATTCTCCTCCTAACTCCCCTGCTTTATCAATTCCGATGCATGGTTATGTTCTTCTCAACACCCTTCACATCTTATCCTCTGGATACTACCTGATCTCAAATCTGGTTTTCATGATTGCAGACAAGTTATAACAATACCTCCTTTTGCTGAAAATGCAGCTGTAATAGTAAATTGGGACAATTTTGTTCATGGAGAAAATTGGACTCAAGTTTGGGATGATAACTCCTCAGAATGGTAACTTGTTGTTCATTGAGGTTTTGTGTGCACCAAGTACATTAATTCAACATCAAAACTATTCCCTTTTGCTTTTTTCTGCCTCCTGGAAAGTTTTGATTGCTGCTTAACATTTCATGGTCAAAACAATTATAAACAATCACTTTTGTCTGTGATCAAAGAGTTACTTATATTTATATCAATCTGTTATTTCTACAACTTTTTCTAAAGCATACATGTAATTTGAGACTGATGGTTTTCTGACTGGTCCAGTGAAATGGCTCCTGTTTATTCCTGTGTTACGAGCTGAACAATTCTGTACTATTGGTGCCACCCAGATTTAACCGAGAATGTTGGTAAACTTGACCCGGTAGTACCTTAAACTTTAAATAGGTGCCGAGAAGTCACACAAGCATCAAGTGACTCAATAAATTACACCTAATTGGTAGTAATCTGGCACAATATACTCATGCCGGCCGGTTATACACGTTGACTGCTGGGTACCATAATTTACTCATTTTTCATTACTACTTACTTGTACTTATTTGTTTCCTAACCATCTATATAAGCCTCGCAAGTATGAACAGAACATTAGCTTGCTATTTTGTACTTACCGACTTAAGTACAACATAGCTACATTACAATAATTGTATTTTTGACACTTACTTGAATACAATAACAACTTTCTCACCTCAGAAACCATAACTCTTGAGTCCCTATCAGCTCTCCAATAAATATTTCGTGTGAACACTTGACTGCCCAATGGTTTTAGGCCTTTGGAAACTCAGTTCTTGACTAACAAATCCCTCTTTAAAATTCTATTCAATCAGAGCTATACAGGATAATTGGTTCTTAACATCCTGCCAGCATGCCAATAATTCTCTGCAGAAAGGTATTCACAAACTTGAGAAAGTGATAAGATATCTTTGAATGCCCCATTCATTTCTAATTCAATTGTAAGTGTAAGAGAAAGGCTGATACTAGCCTGATAGCCAAAAAAAGGCGATTTAAGCTACTGAAGGCTTGAAGCTAAAAGAAGGACTGAATGGGATATTTGTAAAGATACAAACAATAAAATGGGTGTCTAGTGAGAAGTATGGATTTGCAAAGTTTTCATGGCAGGTACAGGGCTGGGTACAAAAATCCTGACCCAAGCAGTCTTGCCAATGTCCAGGCCAGCACCCTGTTGGCCCTTGACCCAGCCCAGACTCACCCTGAGGTCCAGGTCCAGTGGCTGCATAATGCCTGACCCAGACCTGAAGGGCCAGGTCAAGGGTCAAGGCTTTGGGATTTTTGGTGGACCAGCATCAGGAAAAAGCCCCTAGACCAAGGATAGATTTAAGACAGCCAGGGCTTTGACCCTTTATCCTTGGTTTGCCTTGGCTTTTTTTTGATAGCCATAGCAGCCAGGGTGCTCAGGGACAGCCTGAGGGGACCTCCGGGGACAATCCCATATGACTGCCCCAGGACTGCCTGGGACTGTCCCAGGACGTTAGGGTTGTCCAAAAAACACATTCACCCAATTGATTTATTCAGTGCAAAATCACACCCACAGATCTATCAAAGTTTAACCAGGAAAACATTGATTTATTTAGTGCAAAATCACGTCTACAGATCTATCAAACTTGAGCAAGAAAACATTGAAGACAAGTGATAATTAAGATGAGTTCTAGTAGTTACAAGAAAAGAATCGGCATTTTACTATTAATAGATTGTTTTGTACAAATACAAAGTTTGGAAAGAGTTGATAAGAAACTTTTCGCAGTTGTCAAGGGCAGATAGGGAGGTTAAACGAGAAGATGAAGGGTTAGAGCGGCTGGAACAGTCTGGGATGGGCATTACGCTCTGTCTTATAGATGACAAAGGCACTATAAACCCCTGTATAAGGCTGTTACCGTCTTGCAGTTGTGTGGTACTAAGCATGCCATGGCCAGATTGAACACCTGCAGTAGGGGCCTTGTACTATTCTAGATATGCGAGATGGCATTTAGGCCATGAAGTGGGTGCAGATATGGGCACTTGATAGATATTCCTGCTAAAATCTGGGAGCTTGAAAATCACTTGAATTCGACCTATGCGATAAAACGCAGGGGAAACTTGCTATGAGAAATACTAGCAGCTATGAGTGCAAAAAAAACACACACAACCACACAACACAAACAACACAAAGGCTAGTTATGTCAAGCAAGTTAAACCAACATATGTTAGTTTGGGAGGTTCGGAGATAGGATCCTTTATCAAGTAACTTTAGAGTATATTGACAAGGTAGAGTATATCGAAATAAACTCTGATTCCTTTGAAACAGATTGATTCTTCAACTAATCACAAAGTCCGATTTTAAATAATATCCAACACTCGTCAAAATAGGTTCTCAAACACACAACACTTGGTATATCAAACAAATTTTATTTATGTCTATCTCTACAACACTCGGGGAAGTAGGATAAACGGAAAGTTGTAATACTATGCACATGGGCACTAGCACTACGAGGTATGTGGTAATTATAGTCTCGGTAGGCTCAGAGTCCTCAACTGCAAAGTGCTGTCACTAAACCGACCGCCAAGAAACTCTAGTTTTGAAAAGCCCAGCCACCAGCAACGCTCTGCTGATTTGGAAACTGTACTTTTCACCCTTACTAGTCAAGTCACTGTAGACAAGAACTAGGCAAAAGTATAAAAAAATGAAATTTGATTAAGTGCAATCACAACACTGAGACTAGTACACAAGATTTGGATTGAATCTGACTTTGCAATACCGTGGATGTTTATACTGCTATCAACTGTAGACCACAGTGTCTCCGAGTGCTGTCACACTTAAATCGTACTTTCTGGCGAGTAATCTGAATTTCTGGTATCTACATACAGGCCTTTTATACTACGAGGAGGGAGATAGTCACAAGAAAAATACAGAAACAGTAGACAGTAGAGAGATCAAGAGACATACATTTTTCTTTTACTTTATATGGTAATTTGGGAGGCAAAACAAAAATAAAACTAAAGTCCGTTTTTAACATATGTGTCTATATCTGTATGTAAAATATTAGATCAAGTTGAATCAACCTTTTTGGATCGGATTTTGCTATGTGTTGGTGTTGAACTGGCCCTGGCTATCCGCTACTACCGTATGACTCCACCCATGATAAAGCACCATTTTTCCATGCATCCGGTATGACTCCATCGGATCACTTCAAAATCAGCTTTTACAATTGGCTAGTTGATACCTCCACACATCCACTTTCTACGTGTCTATCTTTCTTTCTATGTGTCCTGTGTTTATCAGCCACGGAAGCAAAATCTACTGCTCCTATTCTGGTCAGATTTTGCTGTATCCGCTATCAGAACTTCCTGTGAATGCCATTAGTTACCAATTAGACCTAGATGTTGGTCTGGTCAGATGGCAATAGCTCTTCGTCAATCCGTTGAGACGCTGAGTGTAGCTCGGCGGCGAGAAATACTCTCTAACCAAACCTAACCAACAACTCAACTTGCGAGTTCTTTTGTTGTGAGAGGGTGGAACTCTGCTACTAGGGCACACAGAGGGCACTGGAAACGATATGATGCTCTGGTCAAAGACAGTAACGCGGCGACGACAGGAAGGGGGATCGGAGCGGCGAAGCCAAGCTCGACTCTGCAAACAAAATGAGTGGGGGATGGGGATAGAAGTTATAAAGATGTAGGTAATCTCTTGGGGTGATCCAGTGATCGCTTTGAGCTCTATGCTCGACTTGGGTAACTCTTTGGAGACAAAACTAGAACTCTTTGAAAGGAAAAGAAACTTGGCAAACTTGACTTCTTAGAAACTTTAGAAAACCTTTTGAAACTCTTTAAAACTTTTTGGATTCTGCTGTTCTCTTCTGTGACAACTAATGTCCCAGGAGCCTCTACTACGAAGACCTTTACGTCTAAGCAATAAGAAAACTGGAGTAGAGGTACGTAGAGTACAGGCTTATATAGGTGTGAGGAATAATTAGCTAAGGCAGTGCAGTAAATCGCTACAAACAAGTCAACGAGGTCTTGTGATACGGTCGCCGACGGATAGGTATGAGTCAGGGGAGGGGCTAGAACCGGAGACGGGAAGTGGAATCGGACCGGACTATCGGATCGAGAGGTCGGATGGATTGAAGGGTGGGTCTACCTGCTAGGACTGAGAGACTGTTAGTTGGTCGTCGAAAAGCAGTCGCCGACATGTAAAAACAGGATGAGTAACAAGCAAACCTGCCAGTGAGTTGGTTCTTAAGAAGATATGCCCTTGAATAAGGCCTTGGCGTAGGCTTTCGAAGGCGTGGACATCCCGATTGGTGGTAGTCGTAGTGCTAAGACGACACCGAGTGAGGAGTAGTAGGAGACCCAAGGGGCAAACACTGTAGTTCGAAGACCCTGTCGAAGACGTGGTAACAAGCGCAAAATCGCTTGAGGCGTATTAACGTGTCTGGCTAGCGGCAGGTATGGGGTTCAGTGGACTCTTCTCCCACAGTGCCGCCAAACACCGCAAAATTTCACGATTCTCTTTGGTAACACCGTAGAGAGGGATTGCAGTAGCTGACGTGGCACTGACGAATGACGATGTATGCTCGAGCGTTGGCTCCCAGGCCTTAAATTTGATGTCGAAGTTGTCATACACAAACATCGTGGTAAGTTTTCGTACTGCCACTTTCAATCGGTGCGAAGCGTTGACCGACAAACTATTGATAGTGTTGTGAATCGTTGATAGTGCTACGGATATGCTGGCATGTGATAGGGCTTTGATGACCTTCTCAGGAACAGAGCAGGAATGTAGAAAAATGCCAAAGATGGCTTGGAAGTAGTTGCAGCGTTGGTTTGTGCTATGAACGAGAATACTAATGATAATGACTGTTTTCTGCACAGCCGAGAGGTTAGTCCCTTGTAAAGTAAACATGATATCGAGGGTAAGACATACAATCATCAACAGGGCAGATTTCCTGGTCTGGGCTTGGCGCTGACTTCTGCTCATCTGTACCTCATCTTCATCACCCTCTTCATCACCACCGATCTCTCCAAGCTCAACATCATCATCCAAAGCCTCAAAACCTTCAGGTGTATTCATATCCACATCTTTGTCATCATGTCTGGTGTCCAGTAGGGCTTGCATCATCTTCCAGACCAATGGCGCATTTTTGGACATTATGTCGGCCACTTCCTTCATAAAGGAACCTTCTACAAAGTCCAGAGATGTTTTTTTTGCATTGAAGTTGAGTCCCATGTTGGGCCTAGCAAGATTAGAGACTTCGGAAATGAGCTGGCCTTTGACATAGTCAAAAGCCCAGCTGGTAACGAGAGCATGGGTGTCTTGAGAGGTAAGAAAGAGTTGAAATAGAGCTATGACATCTTGGATTAATTTTGACCGTGCCTTTTCAATTGTAGGTGTCGCCAGAGAGACCATGAAGAGGTGCTGGATGTATTCCAGAAGGGAGATTTCGTTCTCCTCAAAACAGTCTGCAATCTTGACCATTCTGGAAGGGAAACTATCACTTGAACTGGGGGCATGTTGCGGAGTCTCGGAATGAAATAGCATAGAATTAGATATTACAGATGGGACAGGATGTACAGTCATATGAGGGCAGCCAGTGGGTATTGAGCGTTGATGAGCTCTTCTGACGCGCTTGGAGTAATTTAAGTTCTTTGTAATCAGAAAGGCCGCAGCCCGGTTGATGGGGCTGTTGGCAAACAAGACACGCACTGAAATGTGCCAGGCGTTAGGGAGCAAAAACCATTACCCGAATTCAATAAGGTTTGGTCGGCGATTGAAAATTGATGGAGCGACCGGTAGCCTGGGTAGGAGGCTGGTTTGTATGTTGGTCAATAAATTTTTTTGTGAGTTCAGGACCTTATGAACAATCCATTTCCATCTATCTGACTAATTTGGAACACCAAATAAGCAAAACTGACTGTGAAACATTGAGATTTACACTCAAAAGTCGCATTTTTTTTTATTTACTACAATGTTTTCTAATATTTCATACATGACTCATAAAATAATACTTGCCTGTAGACATGGAGCAGTTTTCTACTAAGATAGGCGACACCAGGAACCGGTACCCTTACATAAGCCGACTCCCGCCCAACATCGAGCGCCTTATACCGCCTTCATTGCTCATCTTATCTTAATTATTTCTTATAGGATATGTAGTAATAGATGTTTAGTATAGTTCCTATTGAAAAAATCAAAGTACCAACACCTGAATTCTTGAGAAATTTCGAAAATGACAAAAACACTCCTTTTGACCATCTGGTGTGGTTCCAATGAAATTTTTTTTCGGGGAGCAGAAAAACCTCAGGATTTCGCCTGTGGCTGTATCTTACATAATATTATGTAATGTATATAAAATTCCCAAAAAGAGACATGTAGGTAACCACCAGACATGCCGCGAAAAAGCAAAAGTGCACTCGCTTGAGAAGAGAATGCCCGTAATGCTCATGAAAAACAAATTAAAAATGGTATACTACCATATCCTACCCCATAGACTCAAAACTGACAAGCTTTCAGGTACCCATCCCATTGCTGCTGTCCGTTTTGGTGCCCATCCTATTTTTACTGCTGATGTTCCTAATGCGCAACTTGATAATGAGCCTGACGTTGATGGTGTTGACGACATCATTAATAGATTTGTTGCCCTAGAAGAGAATGGCAAAGCCCCGGAGTATCAGTCTGACATGGAGGACGATGAAGACGATGAAGACATTACTGAAGAGTCCCATCTCACTGCCTTCACTGAGATTCTGTCCAATGCTCAAAAGGAAGCGGCAGCTCGCAAGAAGGCTAAAAAGGTCAGAAAGCCCAATCGGCCGAGGTTCTACAGCAAGAATGCACCTCGCACTCTCCGTGAACGTGCCCAAAAACGTCAGAAATTCATTGAAGCTGGAGGGAAACTCATCACGGACTTTTTTGAGAAGAGCGAAGAGCGACTTGAAGGGACCGAGGCAGAGGTGTTAGAGGTGTCAAGTGATATGGAAATGGAAGGGGAGGGTACAGAGCAGGCAGTTGTGGAGGCACCCGTTGACATTCCTGAGCCTGAGGTGAGCATTGCTTCTTGTCGCATCGAAAAACTACTCACAAAGCTTCCTAGCCCTTTAACATCCATCTCGCTGATCCCCAGGAAGGTCGCAAACACCTTGAAAAAATTTTCAACGAGGTTAAGGCTTTGGAAAGCCTTGAGGGTCCCAACACTCAGGCAGACACAGCATTGAATGCCCTGCACTACAAAGACTGGCCAGCTCTCCGAAAGGCCACGACGGAGTTGAGCTTGAAGGTGAAGGACAAAAATCTAGATGTCGTGTTCTGTGCTCGTCTTTCTGCAATGCTGGGAGCCTTGAACTTGTACTTGGATGGTTATACACGATACACCTGGAAGCAAGCGTCATTCCTCGCTGCCCATTTTCAGGGGAAAAGTGTGTCGTATGCTCAAAAAATACGCACTTGGATCCATCGATTTCTCAGCCATGGCGAACTCCCAATGCACCGTTATGGTCGCTTTCATGCATCCCTGCTCAGCGACGAAGACTTCCGTAGCGATTTGAAGACATTCTTGATGGAGAAGTCGAAGAAAGGCTACATTTTTGCGAAGGATATTGTTGAGTATGTCAACAGCGAGGAGGTGCAGAAAAAACTGTGTACCGAGGATGGAAAGGCAGTTACAATCACAATTCGTACTGCTCAACGTTGGTTCAAGAAACTTGACTGGCGGTATGGGAAGAAGAGTCGGGGCATGTACATTGATGGGCATGAACGAGAGGATGTTGTGAGATACCGAAATGACTTTGTGCAGCGGTGGAAGGAATACGAAAAACGAATGGTCACCTTTGACAAGGATGGGAATCCAACGATGCCCAATGGCTTCGAAGTCCCACAGGGTCCACGTTTCCGGCTTGTTCTTGTAACCCATGATGAATCGACATTTTACGCGCATGACCGTCGAAAGTCAGTTTGGTGGCACCCGAGTATGGATGCAGTTCCGGAGAGGAAGGGTGAAGGTGTCTCGGTCATGGTGTCAGCGTTTTTAACTCCTGACTGGGGTCTGTTGAAAGATGATGAAGAGTGCGTTTTTGAATTGTAATCGGACTAAATTTCGGAAATGAATGCATGTTTCTATTTTCAGTGAGGCTCGTCTGTTCTTCGAAGCCGGGAAAGGACGAGATGGGTATTTTGATGCCAACGACTTGCTTCAAGAGACCGAAAAGGCTATCGACATCTTCGAGAACAAGACTCATGGGATGATGACAGGTTTGTTTGTTTTCAACAATGCTCCCTCTCACATGAAACGTGCACCCGACGCTCTTTCTGCTCGCAAAATGCCCAAGGGACCAAAATTGGGCTGGACACAGCACCCAAATGGACCAAAAATGCGTGATGGATTTTTTAACGGTGCATCTCAACCATTTTATTACCCCGACAACCATCCTACGATGCCTGGCTGGTTTAAAGGCATGGAGCAAATCATCCGAGAACGTGGTCTTTACCCTGTGGGGGGTCTTCGCGCAACATGTCCAACCAAATGCGATGACAAAGCTGACCGTTGCTGTTGTCGTCATGTTTTATTTTTGCAGCCGGACTTCATTGCACAAAAACCGCAATTGCAATAGTACATCGAGTCTCGTGGACACATCTGCGATTTTTATCCAAAGTTCCATTGTGAGTGCAACTTTATAGAGCAATACTGGGGTGCTGCGAAGTACCGGTACCGTATGACAGCCAAAACCGACAATATGGAAGACATGAAGCAGAACATCAAAAACTGCTTGGATGATGTACCCTGGCTACATATACTATGGTGTGTCTCAATACTTTCACTCTCTTATTCTTATTCAAACCTCTTTACAGCTATGCAAACCGGTCTGCTCGCTATATCCATGCTTACAGAGAAGGTCTTGACGGCGCACAAGCTGCCTGGGCAAACTGCCGCTACCATGGGCACAGAACTCTACCTCCCAAGATGCTCAAAAAGGCTTTCGAGGCCCTTCCCTAGTATCATTTAATTTATTCCAACATATCTACACTATCCTACGTCGTCTGTGTACTGTGTCGTAGCCAATATTTTTTTTTTCGAGCATCGACATCCACTTTTCGCCATGCCGTAAGATTACATAATATGATTAGTAAGGGTACTGGTTCCTGGTGTTGCCTATCTTATCTTGTAGCATTTCTTTAATTCAAGATTTGTGTATGCACACTACGAGGGACCAAGGTTTATCAACTGGAATTGTGGATCTGAATTGCCATCCTCTAGTTCAGATGAGAATGAGGGAGCATCCTAGCACTGAGTCATCACAAACAGACAGGTGGAGAGAGTGTGCTGCCACCAGCACCACGTCATGCAAATGAAGCTATCCATAGCTATCCATGGCTCTCCGTGGCTATCTGTGGCTATCCGTGGCTCTCCGTGGCTATCCGTGGCTCTCTGTGGCTATCTGTGGCTCTCCGTGGCTATCCGTGGCTCTCCGTGGCTCTCTGTGGGAATCTGTGGGAATCTGTGGGAGTCTGTGGGAGTCCACCGGCATCTGCTGCAGGTTCCAGCAAGATCCACTGGGGAATCCACTGAGGAATATACTGAGGAATCCACAGGGGAGTACATGTAAACCATAGATTCCATGGAAGCCTACAGATCCTACAGAGAATACCCATGGATTCCACTGAAAAATACCTACAAGATCCCATTTGGTAACCATGGATAGGTGTACTTTTCCTGATGTTTCTCTTCTACTTGTTCATGTAATGAGACCAGAAACTCCAGTCTATATAGGTCTGATGTTCATGACGCAGTGACATTTTTTTTGTGGGAGCTCACGACTCAATTTTGTAGGGCCAGCGTTACTAGCAAACTGCAGCATCACACTCACTACCCACTCGTAGACCTTGAACCCTCCCAAGTGGTCCCAATTTTGTTCCCACATCAATGTGTCTTAGTCTTTTTCCCACCCTCTGACTTTTTCATTACTCGCTCTCTATGCAGTGATAGGTTTTGTATCTCAGTATCTGACTACGTAATTAGCCTTGTCATCTACTTCTAATGTTCCTACTAGTATTGATGTGCTAATTTAGTATTCTCATATCTTCAGTTGGATACATTTTTGTTTGTTAAGAGCATGCAATTGTAAATGCCTAGTGCATACAAAAATAATTCTGGCATCTGTAACTATCCTTGCAATTATAACCCTCAAACTTGGATTATAATTAAGTTTCAACTATTGAAATGATTCTGGGCTCCTCAATAATTCTTATGATTATAACCCTTAAAACTTGATTATAACCATGAGAATCATTTTAGGTTCCTAAACTATTTCAATGATTTTAATCAAGTTAAGATAATAGTAATCCACTAAAATCTTGATTAAAATATATTGAAATAGTTTTGAGGGTTTTGGGATTATAAAGATTTTAATCTGTTCAAAATAGACTGTCATTTTCCCTGATGTAAATGGGGTAAGTACCTGGGAACTTCTGTCGTCAAGTTTAGTAAGGATGAGTCCCTAAAGAGCCTTGTAATAGCACAAGTCCTGTTGACTGTGAGAACTGGCACCTGGAAATTTGCGTGTCATGCGTGACTTACATGACAAAATTTGCGTGTTGCGTGCCAGGTTTCTTAGAATACAACAGTAAAAAATGTTGAATGCACCATAACTGTTCTTATGCTGCTGGTATCTAATAGTGATTATACTTTAAGAGTGTAAAGTGTCACTGATTCTAAGTATGTACTGATACCAATTTCCACTGTGTAATGATAAGACATTTTGGCTTTTAAACATTTAAACATCCAGTTTGATAGTTTTGAGATAAAGGGGAGTAAAGAATTATTTTTCCTCTTTCTTTCTATGGTCATTAATTTACAAAACCTAACTTCTTTCATTGAACTTGTTATCATTTCTGGTTTATTCAGTTCAATACTACACATTGGGATCAATGTTTCCCAGCACTTGATCAATCTATACCATCTATCATGTTCAAAACTTCTAATATAAGCTCCCACTAAAAGAACGCAAAGACACACAATAGATACGCAAATTTTGACATGCAACACGCAAGGTTTTGGACATCACATGACTTTGCATGTCATTTGCGTGTCATTGAAACGCAAGTGACACGCAAAGTCACACAAATTTTTGGACTTGCGTGTCATGACTTTGTGAGTTGCATGTCATAAAGTGACTTTGCTTTCAGGAGTGAAAATGAGCTTTGTAGAACTGGATTTCTTGTCAGCACTCATGACATTTTCAACAGTTAGATGTTTTTATCTTTGAAACTTCATGAAATATTGTAATCAGTAAGCACTCCAACTCAATTTTGACATACACACCAGTGCACCCTTAGGTTCTCTGACTTGTACCTGACCCAGTATGAGATAAGAAAAGCGTGTGATGGTCTACATAACTTGGTGAACTAATGATTTCTTGGGTTACCGTAAGTATTATAATTAGAGTAGTATAGATTCATTTAAACACTACTTCAACTGCTATTTATTGAATACCTAAGTATCGAGTATACTTATTTATTGACTCTCGGGTCATGCCTGGAAGGTAAACTTTTTTTTCAAAAATTTGGACCTGAGTCACAGGATCCATTTTGACCATTTCATACCAGTACTGATGGCCTAGTTGGTTTATCATCTCTGTGTTCCTTTTGAATCAACCTGGACTCTCAAGTTCAAGTCATTCCAATGGCAGATCCATTACTTTTTTCCTGCAGTTACTTGTTCTCTTTCTATTCAGTGAAAAGTTTGATCTGTGTAGTTTCTGTGGCTGAAGTCTTGAACATGTTGTATAAGTATCAACTTGTGTGATTTCAAAGCAGGAGGATTTTCACCAGATTTTATGAAAGCATAGCAAATTCACCTCAAGCTGAACAGTTTCAAAATGAAGGAAATACTCTCTTTTTTGATTTCACGGTGTATAAGTATTATGGATGATTTTAAGGTGAATGTGTCAGATTTCAGTCTGTGTAAGTAGAAGCAATGTGAGGCCTTATAAAATTCAATGAGACAGGTCCAAACCATCTCAAATTTCAATAAACTTAGAGGATAGCTCCAGAGGTGGCTCTCTTAGATGATTTCTGCACCTTAAAACTTGAGGATATGTCTTTCAAATTTTCTATGAAGTAAGATTCTCTATGAGGTTTGAAGTATGTCAGAATTCAGAATGATATTCAAGATTGTAGTAAATTTCTATAGATAATGTAGCACAAGTGAGCTGATATTCTATTATACTATATAGTAGAGGCAGCAGTGACAAGCACATTTTATTTCAAGGTAGTTAAAGACATGAACTATATAATAAGTTATTATAGCTCCATTGTCACTCTTTACTTCAGGCTTTTGGACCCTTGAATATGGCAATGGCTTCATCACATAATGATGACTGACAATAAATGGCAGTCATTATACAGGGGATGGACAGTAAAAGGTGGTTTTCGAGCTGCAAAACACGTAGGAAAGCTTTGATTAACAGAAGTAATCATGATTTGTCATTAGAAAAGCTCTAATGACGGATTTGGAACCCTTAAACCACTTTGGGAACATGTGTCATCGTGATTTGTCGTTGTTCCAAATCCGTCATTAGCCAATGCCAAATCGGGCATTGGCATGTTCCAGACACCGCGTGAGAGTCTATTTGTATTTAAAACAAACCTACGTTTCATTTCATTCAAACGGTTTGTTAATAAGCCGGAAATGATTTTTCCGACATCAATTGCAAATCATTTTAAGGTTTCAAGAGAGAAATAAGGTTTCCTTGACAGAAGTTATCTCATGTTCACGTGCAGTTGGATTTTTCTATACCACTCGTTCTTCTTCGACCCGGTAATCATGCGTCAAAGCAAGATGAAATTCTCCAAAGCCAAAGGCCAGCTGCGTCAGCTTTTTGGGGGTTCCAGACAGAGCAAAAACAACACCCCTGCAACAAGCGCAGACAATCTACCACAAGATAACCCAAGCACTGTTACCCAGGATAATAACATTCCTCCTGTTGAAGGAAACACAGACAACCTGCCACAGAACAATTCAAGCACTCTTACCCAAGCTCAGCAGAATAGGATCCTTCCTCTTGAAACAACCCTGCACAGTGTGGAACAAAGCATTCCAAGTGTAGTTACCAGTCCTGAGAATACTGAAAGTCAGAATAAGAATATGTCAGGTAAGTGGAGGATAAACTCATTTCCAATATGTTAACTGAAGATTTATAGATCAAGAAAGGCCTGAAATCCATGTATTTGAGCAAGCCTCACACACCAAAGTGAAGAACTCAACCATTAATATTGCTGGAAGAGATTTAATTCAGAACTATTACTACAGTAGGCATTTCTAAAGTTAATATATAATGTACTGATGATTTTCCAATAGATGAAAGTGAGCTTACTACTCTGAGAGAGAGATTGTGTCCTATCATGTATCCTGCAAAAAAAAGCTATGATTGCATGCCAGGGACCAGGGTTCAATTGCTTAAAGATCTTGAAACATGGACTATTAATTCCAAAAGTACAGTTCCAGTTGCCTGGATCTCTGGTATTGCTGGCACAGGTAAAAGTGCCTTGGCTGTATCTTTTGCCTCTGTGGTTAGAAGCAAATTGCAAGAAAGTGTCTCTCTTGCCTTGACTTTTCATTGTGTCAAGGGTGAGGAGACTAGCAATTTATCTAGGCTGGTGCCAACTATTTGCTATCAATTGGCAGTGTTATTCCCAAATATGGGAAGAAATTGCTTGAAAACTTTAGGATAGATGTTTCCCTCAAAGCTCCAGAACTGCTAGTTGGTCAACAGATCAGCACATTTTTGAATCCAGACAAATTAATGAATGAAATAAAGAAAAGGTGTATGATCATAATTGATGGCCTTGATGAGTGGGGAACAGACTCTGAGCGTCAAACATTGCTTCAAGGTTTATTAAACCTCTGTGAAACAGTGCCAATGATAAGAATGGTCATTACAAGCCGTCCACATGAAGATATAAGACAAGCTTTGGATTCTTTGATGGTCAAGACCTTTGATCTTAATAAAAGCTATCAAATCAACTCAGATATTGAAGTTTATATTGATGCAAAGTCAAAGGAGATTAAAGTCCAATTTACCTCTGACCAAATAGCAAAGCTTGTTGAAAAGGCAGATGGCCTTTTTATCTGGATAGTCACAGCACTTCTGTATGTAAAAAATGGAGTGAATAAAAGGGGTAGGCTAGATACTGTTATTGCTGCTGGACAAGGAAAAAATGAGGGAGAGAGCCCATATCAAACACTCTATGCATTGTATAGGGAGATTCTGAAAAATGTATTTTCTGATGAAGAAAATGCTGCTTACTTCAAGACAGTGATGAGTGTACTTTTGGCAACTGAAGAGCCCATCTCCAGGGAAACATTGAATGAAATGCTTAGCATTGAAGAGATGACATCTGATATGACAGGAGATGTCCTAGAAAATCTTCAAGCTTTAGTTATGTGCATAATGGAAAACTTCACAATCATCTATCTTTTAGGGATTTCATTACCTCAAAAAAAGAATCTGGGAAATGGTCTATAAGAAAGGATGATACCCATATGCTTTTATCAAAGATATGCGTGAAAGTGTTGACTAATAAGCTAAAATTCAATATCTGCAATCTGGAGACATCATGCTTAAGAAATTCAGATGTCAGTAATCCTACAATTAAGGAAAGAATAGACAAAGATATTCCATCTGAACTACAGTACAGTTGTCTGCATTGGGCCAAGCATCTATACAAAGCAAAGGACCATGATGAGATGGACAGTATGAGAGTGAGTGTGAAGACTTTTTTAACAGAAAAATGGATGATATATTGGGTGGAATGTTTGAGTTTATTGGGAAGTCTACATATATATAGTGATTGCCTTGGAAATGCTAGAAAATGGGTAAGTACTTACCAAGTAAGTGATATATGATCTATACATTGCAGGAAGAGGCTCAATAATCTGTTTAAGGAAAATGTTCTTGAAGCTGCTTTAAATGAGATTCAGGTAATCATAGATAGGTATTTTGTAGCAATCAATGAAAGTACACCACATCTATACATATCAGCTCTTGCAATGGCTTCAAGACAAGGATCTTTTGTTAAAGCATGTCAGAAACATATGAAGAGATTTGTTGAGATAGGAAGATATGAACAGGCAAAAACATGGTCAAGAGGAGTAAAGACATTACAAGGTACAAGTGTTAATCATAGTGTTGCATATTCTCCTGATGGCAGACAAATAGTGTCTGGATTTGAGGATAAAACAGTCAGAATATGGGACTCTCAGACATGGCAGCCAGTGGGTCAGCCTCTGCAAGGCCACACTCACTGGGTTCGGTCAGCGGCATACTCCCCTGATGGCAGACACATAGTGTCTGGATCTGGTGATGAAACAGTCAGAATATGGGACTCTCAGACAGGACAGCCAGTGGGCCAGCCTCTGCAAGGCCACACTGACATGATTAATTCAGTGGCATACTCCCCTGATGGTAGACACATAGTATCTGGATCTCATGACAAAACAGTCAGAATATGGGACTCTCAGACAGGACAGCCAGTGGGTCAGCCTCTTCATGGCCACACTAAGTGGGTTCAGTCAGCAGCATTCTCCCCTGATGGCAGAAGAATAGTGTCTGCATCTGGTGACAAAACAGTCAGAATATGGGACTCTCAAACAGGACAGCCAGTTGGTCAGCCTCTGCAAGGCCACACTGATGAGGTTCGGTCAGCAGTATACTCCCCTGATGGTAGACACATAGTGTCTGCATCTATTGACAAAACTGTCAGAAGATGGGACTCACAGACAGGACAGTCAATGGGCCAGCCTCTGCAAGGCCATACCAACTGGGTTGAGTCAGCGGCATACTCCCCTGATGGCAGACATATAGTGTCTGGATCTGGTGACAAAACAGTCAGAATATGGGACTCTCAGACAGGACAGCCAGTGGGCCAGCCTCTGCAAGGCCACACTCATGAGGTTCGGTCAGTGGCATACTCCCCTGATGGCAGACACATAGTCTCTGGATCTCGTGACAAGACAGTCAGAATATGGGACTCTCAGACAGAACAGTCAGTGGGCCAGTGTCTGCAAAGCCACACTCACTGGATTCAGTCAGTGGCATACTCTCCTGATGGCAGACACATAGTGTCTGGATCTGGTGATGAAACAGTCAGAATATGGGACTCTCATACAGGACAGCCAGTGGGCCAGCCTCTGCAAGGCAACACTGAGTGGGTTCAGTCAGTAGCATACTCTCCTGATGGCAGACACATAGTCTCTGGATCTGTTGACAAAACAGTCAGAATATGGGACTCTCAGACAGGACAGCCAGTGGGCCAGCCTCTGCAAGGACACACTAACTGGGTTCAGTCAGTGGCATACTCCCCTGATGGCAGACACATAACGTCTGGATCTCATGACAAAACAGTCAGAATATGGAACTCTCATACAGAACAGCCAGTGGGCCAGCCTCTGCAAGGCCACACTCACTGGGTTCAGTCAGTGGCATACTCCCCTGATGGCAGACACATAGTGTCTGGATCTGGTGACAAAACTGTCAGAATATGGGACTCTAAGACAGGACAGCCAATAGGCAAGCCTCTGCAAGGCCACACTGAATGTGTCCAGTCAGTGGCATACTCCCCTGATGGCAGACACATAGTGTCTGGATCTCATGACAAGACAGTCAGATTATGGGACTCTCAGACAGGACAGCCAGTGGGCCAGCCTCTGCAAGGCCACACTGACTATGTTCAGACAGTGGCATACTCACCTGATGGCAGAAACATAGTGTCTGGATCTGTTGACAAGACAGTCAGAATATGGGACTCTTATACAGGACAGCCAGTGGGCCAGCCTCTGCAAGGCCACACTTACTGTGTCCAATCAGTTGCATGTTCCCCTGATGGCAGACACATAGTTTCTGGATCTGTTGATGAAACAGTCCGAATATGGGACATTCAGACAGGACAGCCAGGCCACGCTGACAGGGTTGAGTCAGTGGCATACTCTTCTGATAGCAGACACATTTTATCTGGATCTGATGACAAAACAGTCAGACTGTGGGACTCTCAATCAGAGCATGAGATCAACCTGGACTTGCAGAGAAATACAGATCTGGTACACCCTAGATTCACTGAAAGTAACTTTTGATATATAAAGTCTCCTCCTAACTGCCCCTGCTTTATCAATTCCGATGCATGGTTATGTTCTTCTCAACACCTTTCACATCTTATCCTCTGGATACTACCTGATCTCAAATCTGGTTTTCATGATTGCAGACAAGTTATAACAATACCTCCTTTTGCTGAAAATGCAGCTGTAATAGTAAATTGGGACAATTTTGTTCATGGAGAAAATTGGACTCAAGTTTGGGATGATAACTCCTGAGAATGGTAACTTGTTGTTCATTGAGGTTTCATGTGCACCAAGTACATTAATTCAACATCAAAACTATTCCCTTTTGTCCTTTTTTTGCCTCCTGGAAAGTTTTGATTGCTGCTTAACATTTCATGGTCAAAACAATTATAAACAATCACTTTTATCTGTGATCAAAGAGTTACTTATATTTATATCAATCTGTTATTTCTACAACTTTTTCTAAAGCATACATGTAATTTGAGACTGATGTTTTTCTGGCTGGTCCAGTGAAATGGCTCCTCTTTATTCCTGCCAGCATGCCAACAATTCTCTGCAGAAAGGTATTCACAACCTTGAGAAAGTGATAAGATATCTTTGAATGCCCCATTCATTTCTAATTTAACTGTAAGTGTAAGAGAAAGGCTGATACTAGCCTGATAGCTAAAAAAAGGTGATCTAAGCCACTGAAGGCTTGAAGCTAAAAGAAGGACTGAATGGGATATTTGTAAAGATACAAACAATAAAATGGGTGTCTAGTGAGAAGTATGGGTTTGCAAAGTCACGGTTTTCATGGCACATACAGGTCTGGGTACAAAAATCCTGACCCAAGCAGTCTTGCCAATGTCTGGGCCAGGACCCCATTGGACCTTGACCCAGCCCAGACTCACCCTGAGGTCCAGGTCCAGTGGCTGCATAATGCCTGACCCAGACTTGAAGGGCCAGGTCAAGTGTCAAGGCTTTGGGATTTTTGGTGGACCAGGTCTGACCTGGTTTGGAACTGGTTGGCCCTCATGTTGGTATACTTTACCATTTTAGGCAGTGAGTGCAACTGTGAACCCCAAGTTTTTGTGAGACCTGTGACCTCATAAGATTTTTTGCTGTAGAAAACAAAAATTTTCTTTTTTGGAGGGTACATCTCACAAACAAGATTTTATTGACAATGGCCATCACAAACAGCAAGGCCTAGATGTCTAAAAATGCATTAATTTTACCCTTTTCCAGTCTCTCCCCTTACCACTAGTGACAGAATAATACTATGTATGATTTTCTTTTGACCTGTTTCAATTTTTTCTTACTTAAATTTTTTTTTCCTCTGCTCTGTTGGAGTCCGAGGCTGGACCTGGTCTGACCCTGGACCGGGCTGACCAGCCCAAGAGGGCCAGGTCCTACTGGTCTATAGCCAGGAGCCAGCCAAGAGGTGGACTGAACCTCCAGGTCCGGGTCAAGGGCCAAAAAATTTTGCCTGGACCTGGCCCAGACCAGACATTGGCAAGATTGGAGCCAAGCCAACTCATTTCCATGACCTGAACCCACCACTCCAGAGAATGTATCTAAATTCGACTAACACATGAGGCCAATCACAAGTTTGATGTTAATTTTACTTGCCTCAGTGAGGTTGCAATTTCATTGAAGTGACAAAGCCCCTCCATGCATAACCAGGCTTGTCTCAGTTCCATGATGCAGTACTGTACTATGACAATTTGATGTTCAGTCACATGTCATACCCCTCTGCTGACTTTTTGAAAACTGTCATAGGTCATTATAGCCTCTGAACTGTTGTGACATGTGAATTTTCAAGCAAATTTTAGTGAAAAAGGGTAAAACTTAAATTTTCTAGTGCCTGCAGTGTGTTTCTGTTATTTATAGATGATTACAATGGGTTTTGAGTCAAAATTTATACATTTTTGACCTTGGTCCAGGTGCTGTCACAGCACTCAAGAGGTCCTGAACCGGATGAACAGTGAAATTTTGGTGCCACAGGTCACACCCACTGAACATCGGGTCATAATAGTACAGTATTCAAGACTTTCAAGTTGAGCATGTACAGATGCTAACCGGGAAGCGAAACACACCATAGAAGCGAAACACATATAATACGACCAAAAATGGATAGATTTTTCCCACAGTCAGAGAATAAGAAAATAATGTTCGCGGCCAAAAGTTAAAACCAGACGAAAACCCGCTCTGTGCGATGCTGAGAGGGGGGTTTACAAGGTCTATGAGTTGACCTGCTTTGTTGAAATTTGACCCCGAGGTCAAAAAACAGCAAAAACTGAGTGTTTCGCTTCCCCGGTTTTGCCATGTTTTGCATCCAGAAAAATATTTGGTCGATATCTCTATTATATGAGGCCCGAATCTCTCAAATCTTTTTTTAACTTGAAGAACGGATTACAAAGGACAAGAAAAAAAAAAGATCTAAAA
This sequence comes from Dendrothele bispora CBS 962.96, assembly GCA_004369135.1. Classification (NCBI taxonomy): domain Eukaryota; kingdom Fungi; phylum Basidiomycota; class Agaricomycetes; order Agaricales; genus Dendrothele; species Dendrothele bispora. Next base: position 536 of record ML179958.1, on the reverse strand, counting down.
GAATCCATCAATATTTCGGGCCACAAATACAAAATTACTAGAGTGTTTCGCTTCCCGGTAATAAGCTGGCTAACTAAGTGAAGGCTCTGCTATAACAACAAAACCAAAACACCCAAAAACCAAGGAAGCTTATGTATATGCATGTAATTTGATAGTGCAAGAGCTGGTTCTAGTGAGACAAAATCACTGTATAACTCTGTTGAAGTTCAAGTTTTTGTACTTGACCGGTAGAACCTTTGGGGTTTGTATAGTTTGGGGGTTCAAAACTCAAAAAAACACACACACACACAAGTTCACAGTATTGCAATTCACAAAGTCTTTTCAGACAAAACACAAGTTTAAAGGCTCAAGTGCCCACAATATCACAAGTCCAATCAAATAAGTGAAGACCACAATGTCAAGCACTATCACAAACAGACACAGTGTCACGAATCATCCCTACTTCTTTGCCTTTCATCATTGCTTCCATTACCTTTGTTCTAGATCACTGGCTTCCATACCTATTGATGTATCATTCTCTGATTGATCACTGTTGT